>NXFB01001656.1:0-11301 GCA_002525835.2 Ipomoea batatas
GATCGCGACTTAATAACAACTATACCTCCGTATAAAAATTCCCTTGACATATCGGGAGATCATCTTATGAATGTCATAGCCTAAAGATATATTTTCCGACCCTTAGACTTATCGAAAAGACGAGGGGTTACACCTAGAGCAGGGTCTGTCAAGAGAATGATAGAACTTGGTTTGGGTGTGGCGGTAACTCCGTGGGTGGTACGGTAAGCCAGCACGGGGGTGTTACAGTCTGTCCCCCGGTCGGGCACGCGAGAACTCCCAAAGATTCAACGTGAAAACTATTTTCCTGACTAATCTCTGTATATCTTCTCTCTCTTAAGAAATAGGGCAAGGATATATATATATATATATATATATATATATAGCCTGGTTTGGGCCCAAAGATGCTAGCCTTTAAAAGCACAAAACTACCCAATATTTAATTAATCCATTAATCAATTATTAATGTATTAATTCAATATCGATAACTCTTTATCGATTTCTTTTAAAGTTCTCAGCATTACCACGAACCATTAAGGTGTGACTTTCTAGGTTCATAGTCAAACTATCAATGAGTAATATTTAATAACTCATTATTAAATAACTCGTAAGTCATGAGTGACACCTAACAGTATGTCATGACTACCTAGTTAACAATGAATATATTTAAATATATTATAATGAACATTTCCGTTACAAATATCATGCAACATTCCTTCCACACAACACTTGTTCCGAACTAGATAAAGGTCATGATCAAACTTGGTCAAACCCATAAACCTGGTCAATATGTCTATTCCATATTCTTAACCTGAAGTCCAACTTCATTATACTCTGGCAAGAGATTCTCGTTGTATGATTATTAAATAGACTAGAACATCCTTGTTACCTCAAGGCGGTGGATCCTTTATGGAACGCACACATGTCTCCGTACAATACTGAACTAGGCCACCAAGTACACTTATAGTCTCATAAGGAACAAAAGGCGCATACTAGCAAAAACTAGTCCACCATATGTAAAAGACAACCATGTCGTCTCAAGTCAAAGGATTATTGTATACTTGTAACATACAACATACCGATGACACGTAGGTAAACACCATGCGGTATGTTGTAGTCAGTCATTGTTCAATGACTTGTTCTCTAACAATCATCCACATGTCCACTCTATATCTCATACAGAATGGCATGAGACTCACCATAAGAAGGACAATGTGCTAGTCTTATCGGAATTATAATGCCCAATTAGAATTCCTATGACTAGGAACATTTTTACAATACTTCATTTATTAACTCTTCGTCATTCATATTCTTAACTCTTAAGAATGAAGAATTAAGAAGATTGTATGGAATAATATTAACTAAGCCAAAATAAAATAAATAAAATAATTATTTATTATATTTATTTAATAATAAATTAATGCCCAAAACAATAAATGTTGGCTCTTAGGGTATAAATGCCTAATAGTCTCTCACTTGCACTAGAGCCAATCGGTAACCCTCATCTTCTCAAGATGCCGATCTAACTGCTCCTGATTAAGTAGTATAAAAAACAGATCTGCTAGGTTATCCATAAATGCTATTATCTGCATTGCTATATCACCCTTTCCAACGAACTCTATTACGGGATGATAACAACAACAAGTTCCGCTTTAGTGGTTGAATATGCAATCATTTCCTATTTGGAACTCTTCCAACTAACTGCACCACTATTACAAGATGTAGACTTTCTACCATCTAGGTCAGACAGAAAATCAGAATAAGTGTATCCTTTAATCGTTAATACTCATTTTCTATCAGTTAAGGCTAAACTCTTAGTTACTTAACTGATGTCCAGTGTTATTCACCTAGATTTGATTGATGTTTACATGTGACACTCACTAAATGAGAAACATCAAACCTTGTACATAATATTACATGTATAAGATACCCAATAGCCGAAGCCTATGGTATTTTTACTTATGTGATCCCTCTCTTCAGTTGTGTCAAGACACAAATTTTAGAGATATAGATTCATGCTTGAAAGGTAATAAAACCTTTCTTAGAATCTTACATATTGAACAACTTCAATATTTTATGCACATACTGTGAGATAACCTACTAATCTTTTCGATCTATCTCTATAGATTTGAATCCCAAGAATATAGGTTGCTTCTCCCAAATCTATCATATATAACGTTTTAGAGAATCAAACTTTTACTGGAGTCGTCATGCTTACATCATTTCTTATTATTAGCATGTCATCTACATATAATACAAGAAATGTGATAACACTCCCACTGACCATTTTATACACATGGATCATCAATGTTTTACAATATAGCCAAACAATTTGACTACCTTTTCAAAATATATGTTCCACATTCTAAAATTGATATATAATATCGCCTTTTTGTCACTAGACACATCATCTCCAATTTGCAAAGACACTCTCTACATCATGAAGACAACTATAATATGTCTAATTAACAAATATGTCTAACACTTCTCTAAAGAGGAGGCATTACTCTTGGTTCATATTGCACAGATTCTTAAATTTGATTAGCCTAGAAAAATTTATTAACAAACTCTTTGTCAAGTTATATCATTCTACCTTTTCAGGTCTTGTTTCCAATTTGTATGTTTTAGGCTTTTGATATAAGCCGTGTGTAATCCCAAATCTTAACATACTTAAGACGAGGTGTCCCATATCTCATTTGGTGTCTTAGGAACAGACTTAAATGGAACTTCATTTAGGATCTAAGATCCATTAAATGGAGCATATATACATCAACATGCATTAAATGCTCATTTATTAATCACCAATCATATTTAAACAATAAATACCATTTAACGATATTCTAGTGCCATCACATTTATTATTGAAATAAATGTAATAAACATTATTCCAAAAACAAAAATTCATAATTATTCTTAACTGAAATGGAAATAATGTTTTAAATACTAGAATTACATAAATAGTCTTTTAAAATATAATTGAATGAAAACTGAATAGATAAATCTCCAACAACTCTTGCTCCATGAGTATATTATCAAAGACGTAGTTTTTTTGAATAGCAATGATACACAAACACGTGAAGTTGCTTCTGAGTATATTTAGTTTTTTTGAGTACAACGAGCCAACAGCAACAGTTGCTTCCACTGAGGCTCGAACCCACTCCTCCCATCATCGATGTGGGAGTGTTAATCGGGACACCAGATGCCACTTGACCACAAGGTCTTTGGCATCAAAGAAGTAGTTATTTAGACCAATTAAGAATTAGTCTTTTAATGAGCATACCTTTTGAAGGTTTGTCATTGTCCTTGACCTTCAAAGACTTTAGATATTCTGTGCAATTTCTTTTCCAATGCCCTTCTTTGTTTCAATGGAAACACTTCCTTTACTTGCAACCTTCCCTTTAGTTTTGGTCACTCCCCCAATTTGTTTCACTTTAGAAACCGTCTTGTTCATTCTCTTCTTCTTTGACTTGGAAGAGGCCAAAAGAACAGTATCAATGTTCATACCCTTCATTGTAGCATGAGTAGTGCACAACATATTGTGCAGATCAGATTTGGAACAATGAAGCTTGTTCATGTGGAAATTCATTATGAAAGGCCCAAAAGAATCTGGAAGAGACTGTAGAATTAAGTCTACTTCAAGCTCAGAGTCAAGGAATATGTTTAATTTTTCCAATCACTCCTGTTAGGAACCCCGAGTTGTTGATTTTGATGATACTAAAGCTATACGAGGAGACCCCTAAATTTTTCGTAAGTGTCTTAGAATAGTTTATGTTTATATTGTTAATATTGTAAGGTAATCGAAGCCTTAGTTATCCTTTCTTTACTAAGGATCAGAGTCTTACTTACCGAGGACATGAAGACTTCGACAGAGGAATGTTTCATCCGAAGAACCAAAGACTCGAAGACACGAAGAGTTAAGGAACCGAAGACTAGGATCTTAGGCCAAAACTGGGAAGGGCCAAGATTTTATAACCGAGCAATCAAGAATGTGATTGACTCGAGGAGTTTAAGAAGAATGATAAGGTCAATCATTCTTTCTCACAACCAAGGCAAAGACACTCTCTGATAAGTTGTCTTATCTATTGCCTTGAGAATGGGTATAACTGAATGTCATTTTGGTTCCTATGCAACAATCCCAAGGAGCATTTAATGATTGTCACCTTTTTGAGGGACAAAAGGCACTTTGTCCTTATCTAAAAGTGGACAAACGGCTAGAAAGTACTGACATTCTGAAAAAAGGAGAAAACTTTACCCATTGGATATTACACACTGGATAATAGGTTTTGAATTTCAATCTCCCTCAACGGATCTGAAATTCCACCTATAAATACCCTTGTCCCATCTCACTTTGACAGGATTGAACTACGCGAAATATTGTCATTCAAGCGAAAAACATTCAGTGTGATATTCTCAAAGCTGATCAAGTAATATTCAGATTTATTGGGAAGTTCTTGTGAGTTTAAAGAAGTTGATCAACGAAGAAAAGCACAAGAATTCCAAGTTGGAGATTTATCATACTTATTCAACCATCTCTACAAGTGAAGTAGAAAGAGGCGGAGTAAACTTTGAAAAAGTTGAAAAACCTACTACAACAAGGCTGCCGGGCTTAGTGATCAAAGGAGCTTGTTGTAACAGAGATTGTACTATAACGGGGAATATAGTGCAAACCTTCACGTGTTGTGAAGAAGAGTGGAGTAGGCTTAGTTAACAGCCGAACCACTATAAAAACTCTCTCTCTCTCTCTCTTTTTATTTACCTTACGCATTGCATTACATACTCAACTCAAACCTAACATCCTTTACAAGAAAAACTCTAGTGCAAAGTAAAAGATAAAATTTTGTCATACTCTTTCCGCTGCTTTTAACTCTTTATCGAAAAGGTTTTCAAAAATTCCCTGAGTCTATTCAACTCCCCCCCCTTCTAGACTCATATCGTTACCACCGGGACCAACAACTCCAATAGGCCAATCATATTTAGGACATGATCTCCTAAACTTCCTCCTTCTTGTAGTTTTGCTCGAAATAAGGCATTGGTAACCTTCATAACGTACAATCCTACTATGCTCACCATATAACTCGTGTAGGTGATTGACCATAGATTTTGCGTCAGGCATCTTTTCATGCTGACGTTGTAACTCATTGGTCATAGAGATAAGGATATAACTCTTAGCCCTCAGATCATCATCCATCCACTTATCAAATGCTGCAACCTCAACATTATCAACAGCAAGCTAATCAACATCAGCATCATCTGGTATGAAACCAATCAATGGAGGATCTTGGATCAAAAAATAACCGACCTTCTGCAAATTGAGAACGATTCTCAAATTTCGGAGCCAATCAGTGAAATTTGGTCCAATAAGTTTGTTTTCTTCGAGTATTTTTGACAAAGAATTTAAAGCTATTTCAAAATAACTGCAGAAAATAACATTAATTATTAGACATGATTCTTTATTAAACTATTTGATTTTTGATTATATAATCAAATAGTACCTCCTACTAAATTTTTCGAATCCTGCACTTCCCAAGCAAGAAACGGAAATCCCGTTAGAAGATTTCTAATGGGTAATCGAGGTCTTACAAATTTATCTCATTCCTCGCCTTAAGGGGCATCTTGGAATTTGAAAAATTTGTAAGTGGCCAACTCTTGCCAATACATCTCATGCATGATTCGATTTTATTAAACTTGGGCTCCATGGCCCATTGAACCTTACCTTAAGGGGCATCTTAGCCCAATGGACTCAGTAGAGTTGAACCTTGACTTTTCTCACCTTTAGTGGTTTCTTGAAAAGCAAATTTTCTAAGTGCTACCATATCACATGTTTAAAATAAGAAAAACAAAATATTTTAAAATAACATGTTGCCCCTATGTTGGCATAGCCAACACCGTGCTAAGAAAAATATTTGATTTCTTAGTATGGTGGAGAGCCACGATTAGGTAATCTCAACTCTTGAGACCTAACCGTTTACAACTTAATATTTAATAAAACGGAAGATTTTAAGAATTATTAAGTTTCACTTTACTCATGCAACATTTTCACGTATATCAAATATATAAAGTGCATGAAAAGTAAACTCAATATCGGTCATGGACTTCTAAATGGTCAAAATTGAGCCAACTAATTTTTGCCGTGCACAATGAATAATGAAAAATTAAAATCATATCTATTACATGTAAGTTTCCATCATACATATTCAAGTCTTCAACTCTTGAAGTCTTCAGGATCTTTGTACATACATTTTCTATCTACTAGAAAAGAGGTACATATTTTGGGAAAAGATTTACATTACAATAATAGATAAGAGGCACGCAGACCACAATTTTAATTAATAACAAAAACGGTTGTTTTGTGTAGTGTTTTGTTTGTGGTGAGGTATATGTCAGATATGGGATGTGATAAAACGAAGAGTCAAGACTCCCCGAGTGTCGGTCTCTCAAGGAAGACAGATTTGGAGAATAGTTAATGTTGGCATTTAAGAGGTTGAAGGAAAAGAGTACGGGAATGGCTAAAACATGATGGCATTTGTACAAGAGTTTAAGATTGAAATGGGTAGGTTTAAGAAAAGGTGAAATGGAGATTGGGGCTCGTGGCTAGCATATGCGGTTTACTATCCTATTGGTTTTGCAAACAAGTGAATTAGATTCGACTAGGGAGTTCACGGCACTTCACCGAGTGGCGTCACACTTGGACTCCCACATCCTCATTCGGTTGGGGCATTTCATCGAACACCTTGTCTACCACTCCTCCCAGGCCTCTTCCTTTCGGACTAAGGGCAGGGATGTGGATGAGTTGGACTCGTGAGAGGCTGCTATCACGCGCACACTCACTTTCACAGGGTTTGCTACCTAATGTGGCCACACTTAGGCACAAAGCACATCAAACATCAACCACACAAACATTTAAATCTAAAACCATCAAGTTCACATTTTTAAAGCAATTTCTTCAATAATTCAACCACATAGCTAGTTTCAGGGCCACCAATCCCCTATCTACTTTAAGCAAACATTAAGAAAGTAAAAGGAGAAATCAATAGAAGATCTAGAAGCAAATAAAATGAGATCAAAATAGATAATAAAAAGAAGAGTTACCATCCATAGCTATTACATATTTGCCTTTAATTTTCTAGCCTTCTACCATGGTTTCTTCAATCTAATCTAAGAAAATGAAGTTTCCCCCCAAGAGGGGAGAAAACAAAAAAAAACTTCAGATCTAAAAACTAGGGCTCCTCTATTCCTCCTTGAGAGGGGTTTAAATAGGCAACAAGAGGTCAAAAATCCTGAAATAGCCCTTCTCGCCTGGTCACGCCACTTTCACGCGTGAAGGGGGGGCGTGGATGCATTCTGGAAATGATCCACGCCACCTACACGTGTGATGGTTGCATGGACGGTTCCTGCTTGGTTGTTTCTTTGCTTTCTGCTATGTTTTGGCCTCGGATCCTTTTTCAATCTGCGGAATTAACTTTGAAACATTCTAAAAATTGAGTTAGAGATTTTTTATCACATCCGAGTCTTAATGCACGGAATTGTTATAAATGGGTGGCAAAACTTCACTACTCTATCCTATTTTTTACCCTTAAATTAGACTATTCTTGGTGCTTATCAACGGTGCAAAACCCAAAATAAATCACATTCATTCAACGGGTCCTAAGTCCATGACCAAATCGACATGCTAAGCAATCTATACACAGCAAAAAAATAAATAATGCATTAATTTGTGGCTTTAAAAGATATAATCCAATTATACCATAAAAATTTGAGTCAATTTAAATAAAACTTTATATGGAAACCAATTTCCATATAACAAAACAAAGTTTTCCATTAATCAATTAATTTCATACCAAAATCTAATTTGTATCTAATCAATTAATTACTATTATAATATCTTTTAAATTAAACACTTCCATCTAACATATTATAATCATGAAAACTTACCTAAATAGCATTCAATTATCACATAAAAATCACTATTTAAGGAGAAAAATAAGGGGTCGTTTAGTAACTTGGAAAAATGGAGAATTTTCCAAAAAAATAGAGAATTGAGGAAGTGGAAGAATGGAAAATGGAAAACTTGTTTACTAAAATCAATTCTCCATCTCCATTCTTCCATTTCTATACCATTTTGGAGAGAACCAACATTGAATTCTCCATTCTTCCAAATGGAAAACACACGGGTGAATAGTGTTATTTATGCCCAGAGGTCCCGGGATCGAATCGGCAAATTCCTTGTGTCTCTTCACTCTTGCGCTAATTCCTTTTTCTTTTTCCCTTTTTATTTTTATCTGGCGCACAGCTAAGATCCTACTACTACTACTACTACTATTATTATTATTATTATTATTATTATTATTATCTTCAATTTTTGTGTTATTAAATTTCAATTTCTATTGTAGTGACGCTTCAGATTTTTCATTCTTATTATTACTACTATTATTATTAATGTTATTATTATTATTATTATTATTATTAAATTTCTATTATTATAATTATTATTATTTTTATTGTTATTATTATTATTAAATTCGTATTATTGTTGTTATTATTATTATTATTAAAATTCTTATTATTAACCACCCATAGTCCTTCGACTTTCAAATTGTTACCATCCCTAGTCCAAAGTTAATCACCCATGATCCATCAACTATCAATTATTATTATTATTATTATTATTATTATTATGAAATTCTTATTATTGACCACCTACGGTCCTTCGACTTTCAAATTGCTATCATCCGTAGTCCAAAGTTAATCACACATGATCCTTCAGCTATCAATTATTATTATTATTATTATTATTATTATTATTATTATTATTATTATTATTATCCTTTTCCTTTTTTCATCGTTTTTATACACATATTATTATTATTATTATTATTATTATTATTATTATTATTATTATTATTATTATTATTATTGTATTTAATAAAATAAAAAATTAGAGAAATGAAAAGCTGGAAAAATAGAGAAATGGAAAACTGGAGGAATGGAGAAGGAAAACTGAAAAAATGGAGAAATGGAAAACTGGAAATGGAAAAACAGAAAAATGAAGTAAACGACCCCTAAATATTTCAAGATTATACTAATATAATTATTACTACCCTAAAAAAAACATATTTTGAATGGTAATAATAATATATTATCATATAATCTTCAAAAAAATATTAATTTCTCAAATATAGAAAATAATCATTATGATAATAATTAATACTACAAAAAAAAACTCATATTTAATTAGTAGTAATTAATTTCTAATTATCAATATGGAAAATTTTCAATTATCATTATAAAATATTTTACAAATATGATAACAATTAATACCACCTAAAATATCTCATATTTTATTTGGTAATATAATTCTAATTATCATATATAATAAATTTTTAACATTTTCGAAAAATAATACTACCAAAATTATCTAATAATAATTGGTAATATTAATTTCTTTCCAAAATTTACGTAAATCTAATCATGCATTCCGGCTATCCTTTCCAGTTAACAACGCCGTCCGGATTCTGAACAGCCTTGCCGCATCTACTCCGGCCAACATCCTACCGCCCGCCAACTATTGCATCTCCTACTGGATTGACGGCGATGAACTCTTCATCACCATCCCCAGGAGCAATCTCCTTGAGTCGTCGATCAAATCTCCAGCCGCAACGTTGCTAAAGAACGCCGCAGACGATGAAGAAGATGACTCCTCACCCGGAACTTGAACTGATGCTGGCAGCACAATCCATCCCAGAGCGACGACACCTTACCATCTCCAACCAGCAGCGACGCCGACCAGATTCACAGGGATGAATACGTAGACACCGGGAAGAAGCAGAAACGGGCACTTGTATCTCCTTTTAAAATCTCCCACCATCCACCACATCTAATGCTGGTAGTCTCCGGCCGTTGAACTCTTCAACCAGTGCGATGCCGACCGGAGACGCAGTAAGGAAGACGATCGGAGAGAAGACGCAAAGATGGCCGGGAAAAATTAGGAAAAGAAGTTTACGTAAACAGACGCAGAGATGGTCGGAAATTTTTTTTAATTATTATTATAATAATAATATATATTACATATTATAATATAATAACAATATAATATAATAATCAAATTATGATATTAACTAATTAACCCAAGAATTTCTAGATCAAAAATCAAAAGCCACAATCACTGTTGGAAAATCATACACGCGCAGCGGAAGCATTGAATCGCTTTTTCATGATTCTATGTTTAAAGAGGGAGTTAGAAAGTTTTACCCTGGAAGCGTGCTTTGGCAGAATAAAAATCGTCCAATCGTCCGACCTCTAATCTGTCCAATCGTCCGGCCTCTAGTCTGTCCACCGATCGGGCACGCGAGAACTGCCAGAGATTTCTACGTGAAAACTATTTTCCTAACTAATCTCTGTATATCTTCTCTCTCTCTTAAGAAATGGGGCAAGGATATATATATATATATATATAGCCTGGTTTGGGCTCAAAGGTGCTAGCCTTTAAAAGCCCAAAACTACCCAATATTGAATTAATCCATTAATCAATTATTAATGTATTAATTCAATATCGATAACTCTTTATCAATTTCTTTTAAAGTTCTCAGCATTATCACGAATCAATAAGGTGTGACTTTCTAGGTTCATAGTCAAACTCTCAACGAGTAATATTTAATAACACATTATTAAATAACTCGTAAGTCATGAGTGACACCTAGCAGTATGCATGTCATGACTACCTAGTTAACAATGAATATATTTTAATATATTATAATGAACATTTCCGTTACAAATATCATGCAACATTCCTTCCACACAACACTTGTTCCGAACCAGGGTAAAGGTCATGGTGAAACTTGGTCAAACCCATAAACCTGGTCAATATGTCTATTCAATATTCTTAACCTGGAGTCCAACTTCATTTTTACAATACTTCATTTATTAATTCTTCGCCACTCATATTCTTTACTCTTAAGAATGAAGAATTAATATGATTGTATGTAATAATATTAACTAAGCCAAAATAAAAATAAATAAAACAATTATTTATTATATTTATTTAATAAGAAATTAATGCCCAAAACAATAAATGTTTGCCTCCTAGGCATACATGTCTAACACTATCTAATTATAAATTATAAATATACTAAATACTAAATAATCTACTTCGTTTCTGGCTCTCTATACCTCAGACTACCTCTCCCAAATTTCCCCAATTCCCTAAACCCTTGACGCCTAGACTCCATGTGACCACGTCTGCCTCTCTCATTCTCACTCTCGTTTTTCTCTCACTCTCGTCTCTGGCTCTGTACCTCTCTCACTCTCTTCTCTCGAATCTCGCCC
>NXFB01001657.1:0-17479 GCA_002525835.2 Ipomoea batatas
TATATATATATATAGTAGATATAGGAACTACAACGTAACCCAGAAGTATCAAATTAAAATTTTTAATACACCTGGCAGTTGAAGTAATATATCTATCATATTCAGAATACAACTTCACAACCATTCTGGTCAAGATTGATTTATACATGTTCAAATTTGAGGAGTTTAAGGATAGAATAAGCTACACAAGTATGTAGACCCTTGAAATTTTAAAGACCGGGACGACACATTGTGCAGTTTGAGAATTCCTTATTCTGCGGAACAATTCTCGTATTAAGAGAAAAGTCTAATTCATTATGAGCACAATTCAAAGTATAATAGTTAGAATCACTTTTACACAATAGACTCGAATCGATCTTTCTGTCTATCTATTGAAACCTACCTATCGCAGTACTCCCATGTGAACTAGAACGATATAGAGTTCACTCTATACTTTTCCTTAATACACTGCATACCCTATAGATTTTTTGAGAACTTGGAAATATTTTGTAGTTTACCAAGTCAACATGGGAGGAATTTGGTGTGTGCTTGGTTGTCCCCAAAACTACAGTGGAAGAGGTCCTTTTATAATATTTGATTCTTTGATCTGTGTTCTTTTAGGACTAAGAGTCCCAGATTGTTTTGGAGTTTTCCTTGGTTTTCTTTTCCTTCATTGATTGATAATTTTGAATCCAAGTAAATTTGGGATATGATTCTTGAATTGTTTTTGCCAATAATTTCAGACAATATTTGTTATTGACCAAAAATCTCCCCTTTGACAAATTTTTGACAAAAAGCATTGTTTTGTTTCAATCGTTATACCCTGCACCACGGTGCACATAGCAATGTGCACCACGTACGTAAAACGACGTCGTTTTGGTGTTATTGGACGCGGACGCGAATGACTCAGGTAATTCATTATCTATAATACACATAATCATTATCTATAATACACAGAACGTTTGCCTAGAATACACAAAATGTTTGCCCAGAATACACAGAATATTGACACAAAATACACAGATGTTAGTGGATGCGAACGCCGACGTGAATGACTCCAGGGAATTCATTATCTATAATACACATAATCATTATATAGAATACACAGAATATTGGCACAAAATACACAGAGAACTCATCCTCTTAGCATTCGAATGCACAAACACATCACAACTTGTGTTAATAACATGAATACACAGAATATTTACACAAAATACACAGAACTCATCCTCCTAAACATTCGAATGCACAAACACATCACAACATGTGTTACTAACATGAAATCACAACATGTGTTACTAACATGAATACACATAACGGTTGCCTAGAATACACAAAACGGTTGCCTGGAATACACAGAATGATTGCCTGGAATACACAGAATATTAACATAAATACAGACCGGCCGAAACGGGAAACGTGATTTAAAAAAAAACGGATGATTATTTTAAAATGCTCAAAACGACGTCGTTTAGGTACGTGGTGCACATTGCTATGTGCACCATGGTGCACAGTATAATTTGCCGTTTTGTTTGCTCCCCCTAAATTTGAGTTTCGCAAGCTTGATTTGGGCAAATTATTGTGTGGACCATGGTCCACACAGCTGTGTGGACCATAATAAAATGCACATTTTTAATGTACTAAATATACATTATTTTTATACTGAATGTATATTATTTTTATACTATAAAAATAATGTACATTCAGTACACAAATAATGTACATCCCCTGAATATAATGTACATTATTTTTATACTGAATGTACATTATTTTTATATTGAATGTGCATTATTTGATAGTATGGTCCACCCAATAATGATTGCTTTATTTGGACTTGGGCTTTGTTTATGGAATAATACTTGTCTTTGAGTTGGGCTTCCTATCTTTGTATTTTATTTTAACTTTGGGCTTGTCTTCTTTGCTGGATCCGCTTATCCTTTCATACGTAACTTTAGAGCTTTTTATTATTGGCCTTTACATTTTGTTTTAAAGAGCTCTAATTTTTTTAAAAAGCTAGTGCTTAATAAGGATTTTTTTTTTTAAATCAGAAGGGGGAGGGGGGTTACCCCAGGGGAGAAAACTAATGAGCTAACTCCACCACTCTGCGGGCACTGGTGACATGCGCCAAATCATTCAAATAAACGTCCTCACTCCCAATTGGGCATAAGTCCACAACTCTCCTTTCATCATCCTGAGTGGCCCCAAACTTCGCAAGGCGGTCTGCAACTTTGTTTTGCTCACGATAAATCACCCGAAAAGAGATCTTCCAGTCTCTGTTCAGCCATTGCTGCGCTCCCTCAATGAGATGGCGAATGGGTCCTCGTCCGACCGAGACCTCGTGGATCCATTGAACAACGTCCTTTGCATCCGATTGGACTTCCAAGTCACGATAGCCTTCTTGCCATGCCCAATTAAGACACTCAACAATTGCTTGGGCTTCCACGATAGCAGGATCATCAAAAATGGTTCTGCACATAATGCCTCTAATCCAGTCTCCTGCACTATTGCGTATGACTCCACCATAGCCAGCTCTATTAATCCCCACTTGGACACTTCCATCTACATTAAGCGTGAAACGATGTTCGGGTGAGGCATTCCATCGGACCCGGACGATCCTACTCGGTCTTGAAGTAATCACTCGAGCATTGCATCTACTAAACGCTCGCTCAATCTCCTCTTCGTACGTTTTGAGCCAGACAATGTGGCGATGCAATTCAGCATCCCTGTCATTGAAAATCCGCTCATAGCGCCACTTCCAGAGCCACCATGCGATGATGGTGAACCGGCGTGGCCAATTATCAGTATTATCGTATGCGGCATCCTCAGTGACGTTGTTAGTGATCCAGCCCTTAACGTCCATTTGCCTCCATTGTCGTCGTCTCTCACTAGATGCAAAGGCTAGCCAAATTTCCCTTGCTCTCGTGCATGTCCTAAGGATGTGATCGGCAGTTTCCAGCTCACCAGCGCACAAGGCACAGCCTCCGTCCATGGTGAGTCCTCTCCTCTTCCTCTCTACGTTTCCCATAAGTCGGTCATGAAGTGCGATCCAAAGGAAGGTCTTGAATTTGTTGGGCACCTCCAACTTCCAGAGTTTTTTCCACAGCCGTTCCTGCATAATATTCTGACTGTCACGAATTAGGGAGTATGCCGAAGAGACAGTGAACTTACCTGACGCCTCGTTATTCCAGTAGCACTCGTCATCACCCTCATCATCATGTAGTGAGATAATTTCCATTCTTCGCTTTACTCTTTCTGGGATGGGCGGTAGCTGATCCCATTTCCATCCTTTGGAAGTTTCCCAATAGTCTGCCACCCTGCTTCCCACGTCGTCATGGTTTGGGATGAGAGAATTCAGAGCATCGTCATGGATCCACATGTCTTCCCAAAAGAGAGTAGTTCTCCCATTCTTGACCAGCTTTCTAGTTCCCTTGCATACGATGTCTCTTGCAGCAACAATGCTTATCCACGCGTTCGAGCATGCTTGTTTGTGGCATATGGCTTCAAATCCATTCTTTCCATGTGCATACTTCTCTTTCAAAACGCTAATCCATAAACTATCCTCGTCGGTTATAATTCTCCATCCGAGCTTCGCCATGAATGCCATATTCATGGCTTTAGCCGCTCTAATACCGAGACCATCCTTATCTTTTGATTTGGTAACTTCTTCCCAGCACACAAGGTGGCACTTGCGGGTCTCCGATGTTCCGCCCCAGATGAAGCGTCGAACTCTCTTGTCTATCTCCTGTAAGACTCCTGCTGGCATAAATATGGTTTGCATACCATAATATGGGATTGTCTGAAGGACAGATTGCGCCAAAACTTGTCTTCCTGCTAGTGTCAGGAATTTCGACTTCCAGCCACTAAGCCTGTCGTCAATCCTGTCTAGCATCGGGGAGAAAAGAGTATTGGTGACTCTACCGTGGAAGGTTGGGACTCCGAGGTACTTCCCTAGGTCATTAGTCTCGGGAATGCCAGCAGCTTGAGCAATCTCATGAGCCTCTTCACGAGTCACGTTATTGGAGAAGAAAATTTGTGACTTGTTTAAGCTAACTCTTTGGCCCGAGGCCTTGCTAAACGTTTCAAGACATTGAGAGACAACACTGATTTGATCCTGCGATGCTTCAGTAAACAAAACAAGGTCATCAGCGAAAAATAAGTGCGTTAGTAAAGGGCCATACCTGGATAGTCGGATTCCTTTCCATCTTCCTTTATGTACTTCCTCTTTAATGAGGTGACCAAGCCTTTCCATGCACAACACGAACAGGTAGGGGGAGATGGCATCACCCTCGCGGATTCCCCGGGAGGGTGTTATTTGGTCTAGCTGCTTCCCATTCCAGAGAATTTTCAACTTGGGAGTCTCAACACACGTCATGATATTCCTAACCCAGTCATCGTTCATGCCTGTCTCTTTGAGCGTGTCTCGAATGAAGTCCCAATTAAGTCTGTCATAGGCTTTTTCCAAATCAATTTTGAGGACCATAAAGCCTTTATTTCCTTGCTTACTCCTCATGGAATGAATTACTTCTTGATAGATTAGAATGTTATCTGTGATCTGTCTGCCCGGCACAAAGCTGCTCTGTTCCTTGCCAACAAGCTTTCTCAAAATCGGTTTGATTCGATTTGTCATGGCTTTAGTGATGATTTTGTAAATGACATTGCAGAGGCTAATTGGCCTGTACTGATTGGCACTAGTAGGGCAACTATTCTTAGGAATGAGGGCAATCAAAGTATCATTCATGCCTTCCACCAGTTCTCCGGATTTCATAAAGAGGTCAACTTGCATAAAAACCGACTTTGCAACGATTTGCCACGCTTTTTGGTAGAACAAAGCATGGAATCCATTAGGTCCCGGGGCTTTCAAAGGGCTCATATCAAAAAGGGCTGCTTTGATTTCTTCTAAGGGGAATCCCGCATTAAAAGACGCCCATTCTCCTTCATCAAGGATAGGGAATTTACCCTGCAGAATACAGCTAGTGTCAGCCTCGCCGTCTTTTGTGAAAATCCCCATAAAATACTCTTGGATTGCCTTTTCTATTCTGTGTTCATCGTGGATAGGATTGCCGTCATCATTAACGAATAAGATTATCATCAAGTAAATACCTAAAATGGTCTCTCGACTATGCTATTATTTACAAATTAATATGGTTGCAGTAGGCGCTAAACGTTAGTCGGATGGTAGACTAGCGCCTAGGCGATACCTAGGCGGCGACCTATAAAAACAAAAAATTAATTCATGTGTGTGGGTGTATGTCATATATTATATATATATATATAATAATAATAATAATAATAATAATAATAATAATAATAATAATAATAATAATAAAATTAACAAGGCTGACTCGCTCAAGTAAACTCGGTCAACTCTACCGAGTTGGACGAGTTAACTCGGCCAAATTCGGCCTAGTTGGCCGAGTTAGGCACTAGGCGGACGCCTAGGGAGCAATTCGCCTATGAAATTACGTAAATGAATTTCTTCAATAATAGATCTCCTTATTTTTTTTATGACCACCATAAGTTACCAGCAAATGGAATCATAAATGCGAAATACGAAAACAAATCTCCAACTAAGAACAACTGTCTTAGACTTATATAGAAGTAGCATTATGTTTCAATATTTTAATGAAACTTCTCATGTTATGGGTGTCAAGTCAGGAAACACAATCCAGGAAGACAGAAAAGTAGAAATGGCAGTAAGAACCATATAATATATCACATTAGATTGTTAAATGACCTTGACTTTGATGCTTACCTCATGTTTGCTAAAAATTGGCTTTTGTAGTTGCTTGATGCCTGTGCCTTCCTTCTTGCATCTAACTGTCTTATCAATTCTGCTTTCAGTTTCATTTCCTTTGATACTCCATTTGTGAAAAATTGTAAGTATAATAACTCTAAAATGCAAAATAAATCAACAAAAACTCAATGTGCCTAGATTTACGCTTAGAGCCATATCAAATTAGTCATATCAATGAAAATTGAAAATAACATGCTCTTACTACTACATTTAGTCATCTCTGCATCAACAGGAGTACTCCACTTCTCGCCGCCGCAGAAAGCAAATCCAAGTAATGGCATACCAAGGGGTGAAGTCGACAAAGCCCGAGTTAGAGGAGCCACAGGAACAGGTGCACAAGATCATAATCACTCTGTCCTAAGAAAAGGTCAAAAACCTCGAGAAAGTTTGTGCTGATTTGGTACGTGGTGCCAAGGATAAAAGGCTTCGGATTAAGGGACCAGTGAGGATGCCTAACAATGTTCTTCACATCACCACTAGAAAGTCTCCCTGTGGAGAAGGTACCAACACATGGGACAGGTTTGAGCTCTGTGTTCACAAGCGAGTGAGTGACCTATTCAATTCCCCAGAAGTTGTAAAGCAGATCACGTCTATCACCATTGAACCTGGGGTGGAGGTCGAGGTTACAATAGCTGATTCTTAAAACTTTAGCAACATCGCTTAGTTTTAATTTTGGTTTGTGCTTCCACTGATGGCTATTTGGGATTTTTTCTTTCCAGCCTCCAAATTGTGCCCTTAAACATTGCAGACTGTGTACTCTATTATGAGTTTTGGTATTTTATTTTCAAACTTAAAATAAAAAAGCGCTTAAATTAAATCACACAACGAATACGAAATGAAGCTGCATACACATGGAGCAGTTCAAGCTCCCGTCGAGAAGATTGAGAACCTCGTTATCGCCACTGTACTAGTGTTCCTCATCTCTCGATCAGCGTCATCGACCTTCGCGCCTTCGCTCATGAGCTCCTATCGTCGCTTCGCCTTCTGCTGCGTCGGATGACAGCTTCGGTGGAGGAAGAAAGGCGGATGGTAGCTAAAGGTTGGAGGAGGAAATATGGTAAGGTTTAAGCAGATCTGTGAAAATGGAGAGAGGAAGTGCTCTGTAAATTAGGGTGTGAGGAATGGAGGGAGGATTAGTGCTTTGCAGATTGGGCATGAGGAAGGGAGAGATGATTAGTGCGTAGCTTTGGGTTAGGGGGGTGGGGGGTTTAGTTGATTTTCCGCGGCACCCTTACGGCCCTTATGGGTAAGGGTGCCGTGGAAAGTTAGATATTTTTTTTTGTTTTTTATGTTTTAGAATCCACCAAACCTTTCTTTTAACGAGGTTTGCTCCTCGCCCTGTGATCCTAGCCGACAAAGAACCACAAGAAGGTAAACCAGCCTAGGTTACTCATAGCTGACCGGCCTAGGTTACTCATAGCTGACCGGCCCAGGGATTTGAGGATCGAACCTCCAACCTCTCGGTTGTAGGTAGAGCACTCTTACCACCTGGGCTGTCCTTACGTACTAGAATCCACCACACCTTTGATTTATAGGTGTAGTGGATTCTTATTTATATATTTACCATTTTTCCAACGTTTTGTCTTTTAGTGCTTTTCACTACACCTATATCAAGCAGGTGTAGCGTAAAGTCCTCATTATATTATCAATTCTGTACTAGTGTAAGAATTGAATAGTTGAGGACCATATTGAGTAAGGATTGAATAGTTGAAGACTTAATTTGCTAAACTTGATAGTCAATGACCAATTTGTGAATTTCACTATAGTCGAGAGACCATTTTGGGTATTAACTCATTATCATCAGAGCAATGTCAAAACGACAGAGGAAAAAAAATCTTTGGTACCAAGTTCAATATAAAACTAGGCTCCTCATAGTTTCTTAAGAACACAAGATCATCATCTTCAAGTCTTCAAAGTTCTTCAGTCTATCCATTAGAGTCATCTTCTCCCCTTTTTTTGTTCAAAAATTTGTTCATTCAAATACTATTTTTGGCAAACAGTACAATCACTAGTATTGGTGTGCCTTTACTGGAGTCGTTTCCCCAGGCCTAGGATGCTACTTAATCGTTAGCATTTGCATTGGTCAAGGATGTTGATACAAATTTTTGACACCTTCTAGTTTTCCTGTTTCTCTACTTTATCTTTCTAGAGACTTTAGCCATTGTTGAACTTCTTATTTTTCTTCCTTGAGCTTTAAGTGTCTTTTGTTGTGTTCCTTATCAAAGTTCGCTATTTCACATTTTCACATAGTTTTTTCTTGAAAGTAGCTTAGCATAGTCTGTTTGTCGATGAGGTCCTCTTTTGGGGTAGTAGTGCTTTGGCCATTTTGATGTGCCCCTTTCTTAGTTTGATGGAAATTACAAGGGGTTTAACGACATTCAATTTTGCCTTTTCTTCGGAGGTTTTTAGGCCTTGTTTGACAAGTAAGACATGAATGAGGTCTGGAAAAATTAGGGATGTTTTTGGTAATTTGTTTTCAGCTAGGTTCATGATTTGTTGGTGCAATAATTCCCCAAAGTTTAAATTAATCCCTTTTCCAACTTTGTAGAGAAGTTCAACTAAACCTCACTTGACAATGTTCTCGTGTAGAGATGGCATCCAATTGGCCAACACAATCTTTTGCAGAATAGCATATTTACTAGTCAAGCATGCAACTTTGATCTTCTTCTTCTCAAGGACTACACATTGCCTGTTGTGAGTTCTTGAGCTATTTGCTCATTGCCTAACACAACCTGTTGCTTCTCCTTTCTAGTTCCAAAGTAGTCATTGATTAATGTAGGGGTGAAGTCAAAGAAATTACCTCTCAGGTAAACCTTTCCATACATTAAACTCGAGGAGGTGGATGAATCTGTCATGAGGTTGCAATAGAACTCCTGGATGACCTATTTTTCAAAAAGTTCAATGTTGGTGATGGTGCTAAGGAGGTTTCCTTTAACGAGCATTTCTATAATGTGGTTGATGCCTTCTAGTCTTTCCAGTACAAGGAAATTTTTGCTAATGATTTGTTGGAAGAAATATCATAAAATGGCATTTTAAGTAGTTGTTTTGTGGTACAAATATATATGGGGTCCACTTTCGATTTGGGTCGGGTCAAAGTAGATTCGAATGTCGCTCGGAAAAATTCTGATTTAGTTATTAGATTAATGCCATGATTAAATGCTATTTAATCCTCTCCTCTACTATATAAGTTCCAGGGTTGAGCAACAGATTTTATACGAACACAACCAAGCAACACACTAAAAACACTTGTTTTCTCCCTCAAAACTCTGCTCTTCTTTCGTTCTACCCACCTATGGTTCATCCCACGTTCTCGTTCACTAGGTTCCAAGTTTGTGTGCTTAAACGTCGGAACCGTTGTACGTTTTATCCTAGGAAACCTAGACCGCAACGCTCCAGTACCCCGGGAAGCGGTAAATAAGGTTTTAAGGACAGAAGAAACTTGTCTCGTGCTTCCAACCTACCCGAGTTCATCCATCTTTGTCGCATTTGCTGTTTCCAAGTTTATTTTAACCTATCGTAGGTTAATTTCCTGGTTATTTACCTTTCGTGGGTTTTGTAATTTTCTCCATTTTCTTAGGATTTTCGAGAATATTTTCTTACAATATTAAAACCTTATTTATCCATTTTCTTTATTCTCGAATATCTTGTAAGAAAAGGAGAAACCCGTGCTGCCAGTAGCCAACATTGGGGACGAGAATGCAAATGTTGTTGAGAATAATAGTGGTGGGAACGACAACAATGTTGTAAATTCCCAAGCACCAGTGGACATTAGTTCACAAGGTTGTGTCAACTCTGAGGGCTATATCCCCACGATAAAGGTACCCTGGTACCAAGTGGTTCGGTCGAAAAGACGGATAAGTTCACGGGATCGTACTTCAAGAGGTGACAGCAAAAGATGATGTTCTACCTTGCAACTCTCGGCTTGTCACGATTCTTGATGATTGCACACGATATTGCAATGTGTATTTGCTGAAAAGCAAAGACGAAGCCATGGAAAAATTCATTCTTTATAAGAATGAAGTGGAAAACCAACTTAATCAAAAGATTAAAAAGGTTAGAAGCGATAGAGGTGGTGAGTACGAAGCACCTATCGGTGACTTCTGTGCAAGTGTAGGTATTATACACGAGCGTACGACACCTTACGCACCTCAATCGAACGGTGTTGCCGAACGTAAGAATCGTACGGTGTTGTCAAACGTAAGAATCGTACATTGAAAGAGATGACGAATGCGATACTTATAAGTTCGGGCCTACCCCAAAGTATGTGGGGTGAGGCGATTTTGACAAGTAATTACCTTTTGAATAAGGTACCTCAGAAGAATCTCGATAAGACTCCTTATGAGCTGTGGAAAGGTAGGAAACCTTCCTACCAATACCTCAAAGTGTGGGGCTGTCTTTCCAAAGTTTTGGTGCCAACACCTAACAAAATAAAGATAGGTCCAAAGACGGTGGGTTGTACCATTATCGGATATGCACATAATAGCCACAATTGTAAAAATCTCCGCCTAGGCGCTAAGCGGTCCTAGACCGAGGCGAATTGCTGCCTAGGCGTCCGCTTAGATGGCCCGCCGCCTAGCGCCTAACTTGGCCGACTAGGCCGAGTTGGCGACCGACTAAGCCGAATTTGGCCGAGTTAACTCGCCCAACTCAGCAGAGTTAGCCGAGTTAACTCGAGTGAGTCGGCCTTGTTAATTTTATTACTATATTTATATATATATTTAAATTTATTTCTACTATACTAATAAGAGCCAAAGAGAGTTAGGCCTAAAATGGGTAGAAAAAATGGCGGTAAGCAAATGGATGGTTCAGATGAATTATTTAATCAAATAGATGGCTAAGATAATTCAGATTAATATTATTTATAGAAATTACCAAATTTACCCTTATTTTTATGATTTTCCGTCTAAAATTCCGTCAATTATGTCCTCCTCCGTTAAAATCACCGTTAACCCTCTACTCTTCGCCAAAACAATTTATGACCGTCAATTATCCAGTCGCCAATTGAATTCTGTTTGCAAATTCGCGTCGTAGAGCTTCCACCCGCTCGCCGTTTGAATCAACCGTATCCTCGCTTGCTCTCCCTTTAGGTCAACCAGATTTTACTCCGCGTCGATTCCTCCCCGCTTTGCCAAATCGAAGGAGTCACCTCACCGTCAACTCAGCATTCGATTCCACCCGCTTCGCCAATACGATTTCACGCTCAGATCTCAACATCTTTGGGATCCATGGCTACAATTATTCGAAGTAGAGAAATTGGCTAAGTTTAAACGCAAGATGTTGGACTTTATATATTGCTATCTGTGAAGGTATTATTGCTTCAATTATCTAGCTTTTACGATTTTTAATTTACAATTAAAAATTCAATGTTTTGCTTTAATGAAGTTTTAGAGTAAAAATTCAATGTTTTGCTTTAATGAAGTTTCAGATATATGGCTATCTGTGAAGGTATTATTGCTTCAATTATCTAGCTTTTATGATTTTTAATTTACAATTAAAAATTCAATGTTTTGCTTTAATGAAGTTTCAGAGAGGATTAAAATATGTTGAAGTACAAATTGTGTATCAGAAGGCGGCTATTATACCAGTTTGCTCCTCCCGCCTTACTCTTATGATTTCACGCTCAATTTCCGACAATTATTATACCAGCTTTCCTCGGTCTCCCTCTGTTTACAGGAGTTCTCCCCGTTGTGCTCCTCGCTCTCCCTTTGTTCCCAGATACGGCTTGGTCTAGCTCCTCTACTAATCCGGTGAGTTTCTGATCTAATTATCCATGGATCTCTCTAGGTTTGTTAGTAGTTCAATATATATATTTTTAATTATGAATTTATTTTTATTAGCCAGTAGTGCATGCAGGTTTATCTTGGTCTGTGGACGAGAAGTCACTCAATGACGCTTTTTCTGATTTTGGCCAAGTTACGGAAGGTAAAAATAAAAGTGCTCTTTATCTGTTCGACGAAATTTCTCACTGATCTTTTCTGCATAAATAGAACTGCACGTGTTATCGCTTTAAAAAACTTCTATTGCCTTAGTAGGTCAATATTGGATTGGTATTTTGTGTGTGATTTTTTATTTTATGTTATTTTATCAATGGAAGAGCTGCATATTAGAATTCAGATATGTTTTTAAGGTAGGTTTAATTTGTAGTAGTAACTTTGTGAGAAAGCCTGACATGAACTTTATTTTGAGCTGGCAACCTGATAAAAGTGGATAAGGGAGTTGAATAACATTTTTATGTAAAACTAAAATTAAAAAAATGCTATTGTCCAAAGTGCAGTTCACATTAGCTTACAAGCAAACACATCACATCCTATAACTTATAAATTAAATAAACACAGAAGCATATTGATGGCTTGATGCCCCCACCTTTAGCGTTGACAGGATTATTTGAGTCAACAACAGCAGACTTCCACCTTAAGACTGCACAACAACAGGGTTTTATGGTTTCTAATTTTTCTATTCTTTTAATAAGTAAAAGTTTTATTGGGCACTACTGGGTAATGTTGGAGTGATTTTTTTAGGGTTGCACACTTAGACTTGCACCAAGCCGTTGTAGTGAACTCTGCAAAAGAGTTGCAGTTACAGAGAACTTTAGCCGTTTGAAGTTCCTCTATGTTACTTATGGTTTCTAATTTTTAGTTTTGTTGAGAGTTTGATCCCGAATAATAGCAGTAGGAGACCCAACCATTTTACAATTTACACCGTAGGTGACTACAAGAATCCTTAGCAAACATCCATATCCAAATTTCATCAGTCAGCTTGTGGCTTTGGGAACATGACAAAATCTGGTCATTACATTAAACTTTAATCACTCAGAAATCACTGGATATCTTGTGGATAATAGTTAGAATTCTTCTGTTGATGGACTTTGGATTAGTATTCATTCTTCTTCAAGCCCTTTATTGCACTGGTCCCTGACATTCAGGGATATAAGGCCTATACTGTGAGAATGTGTTTGCTCTTACATATCTGCTGGAAGGGGAAAGGGGTAAGACTCAGCATAAAAGAATCTACCTAGAAAATTGATTTTATTAGTGAGCTAGAAACTGATTTTTAAAACCATGATACTCATAGTTGTTCAAATTAGTTAATAATCTTTTGTATTGTTTTATAGTGTTTTTTTAGCACCTCTCTTTATGGAGTCTGGGCGTTCTAATGAGAGTGAACGAGTAGAGAACAACTTGAAACGACGAAATGCATACTCAACAATGGATCCTGATAAAAAATGAAAGATGCTAGATGAGAGAAACGAAAAGCGTCGAGCCAAAATGAAAGAAGCCCAGTCTTTGCAAATTCGTCCCGTCAATGCTGGTATGCTTTTTAAGAATTTAAATATCTGTTTTGTAGTTTTGTGTGAGTTTAATTCATGAACGTATATACAAGAGATCTAACTTATTTAACATGTCTATGATTTATTCATCAATTGATTATGCAATTAGAAATAGTACTCAATATATCTAATCAGGAAAGTTTGCAACAGAACGATAATCTTTCTTCTATTCCATACCAATCTTTTGTTCTTAAAGATTTCCCTCCTTGCACCTATTGTAATGCAAGGCGATTCCAATATGAACCACCTGGATTTTGTTGCTCATCTGGTCAAGTTGTTTTGGTGTCTAATGAAATGCCTTCGCTCTTGAAACAATTGTTTTCTGAGAAAGATGAAGTGTCACGTCAATTTCAAGCATGTGTTAGAACTTACAACAACACATTTGCATTTACTTCATTAGGCATCCATAACTATGACAAAAAATTAACTAGGAGGATTTGAGGAATAAAGGGATCTATACATTTAAGGTCCAAGGACAAATGTACCATTTTATCAATGATTTGGTGCCAGGGGACCAACCTCCTAAAAACTTGCAATTGTATTTCTTTGATACTGACCATGAGGTTGAGAATAGAATCAAAGGGGCAGATCGAATGGAGGCAAGTGTTGTTGAGAACCTTATTGACGTACTTGGAAGGAATCCATACTCACAGTTCTTCAGAAATCTCAAGGATATGTCAAGTCTTGATGATTGTAATATTGTGATCCTCTCAAATGCAAGTTTAGATCAACGTGTTTACAACATGCCTACATCTTCTCAAGTTACAACAATTTGGGTAGATGAACAAGAGGGTAGTGGTCAGAACAATCGTGATATTAGAGTTCTTGGAAAAACTGGCCAATCACATTCTGTGAAATACTATTATGGTTGTTATGATCCATTGCAATATTCTCTGTTGTTCCCTCACGGAGAGAGCGGTTGGCACGAGGGCATATCTAAGGTTCCTAAATCATCTCAAAATAGTTCTTCCATTTGTGAAGGTATTCTCCAGCCTGGGGGGTTTTCTTCAATTCAAGCATTGTTACACAGAGAGAACGAAAACTTTGTTGGTCAGAGCAAGCGGAACACTGTTTCATGCAGAGAATATTATGCTTATCGTTTTCAAATTCGGCCAAATGATCAATCTATGCATCTACATTCAGGAAGACTCTTTCAGCAATTCATTGTTGACACCTATATCAAAATTGAGACACAAAGGTTGGACTATTTCCGAACACAACAGCGTGATGTTAGAACAGAGAGTATGCAAGGATTAGTGGATAGCATTGCATGTGGGGAAACAAATGCATCGAATGTGGGACGCAGAGTAATTTTACCGGTTTATTTCATTGGAGGCCCACGAGATATGCGTAAAAGATACATGAATGCTATGACATTGGTGCAGCGATATGGTAAGCCAGATATTTTCTTGACAATAACATGTAACCAAAATTGGCCTGAGATTAAAAATTCGCTTGAATATTGTGATGAGTCTCATAATAGGCCTGATTTGATTTCAAGAGTGTTTCGTGCTAAGTTGGAAGAATTAAAAGTTGACCTCATAAAAAAAAAGCTTTTTGGAGTTGTGATAGCATAAACTTATGTGATTGAATTCCAAAAGCGCGGCCTCCCACATGCTCATTTCTTATTAATCTTGGGAAAAAACCACAAATTTTACTCGGGTAGGGATGTTGATGCGATTGTTAGTGCAGAAATACCCGACCCAGTTCAAAGCCCTTCTTTGCACTCCTTAGTGGCAAAACACATGATACATGGACCATGTGGTTCTCTGAATCCTCAAAATCCATGTATGGTTGAGAATTCTGGTGTTTCACTTTGCAAAAGTAGATATCCCAAGAGATTTTCTGATGCAACAGTTTTAGGAGAGAATTCATATCCTACTTATAAGCGCCGGGACAATTCAAGGTTTGTTACCGTTCGTGGCCACCAATTGGACAACAAATGGGTGATACCCTATAACTCATATTTGTTATCTAAATTTGATTGTCATATCAATGTTGAAGTTTGTGCAACTATTAAGTGCGTAAAGTATATATACAAGTATATATATAAAGGCCATGATAGAGTTGCAATTAATCTATCTTCTGGAGAAGGGGTCATTGACTTTGATGAAATAAAAGAATACCAAAATGCAAGATGGGTATCACCTCCTAAAGCTGCATGGAGAATATATGGGTTTACCCTTGCTGAAATAAAACCATGCGTAGTAGACTTGCATATTCATTTGGAGAACTACCGGTACATGAGGTTTGATGCCAAACAAGCTTTGAGTGACCTTGTGGATAATCAACTTAGCTCAAAGACGATGTTAACTCAATTTTTTTTTATGAATGCGACTGATGAAACAGCTAAGAGATTGAATTTATTGTATGTTGAGTTTCCTGAGTACTTTGTTTGGTCAAGCAAAGATAAACACTGGTATCCAAGGAAAAAAAGGGAAGTTGTAGGTCGACTGGTAAGTGTTAATCCCACTGAAGGGGAGAGATATTATTTGAGAATGTTGTTGATGAATGTCAAGGCACCCAAATCATATGAACACTTAAAAATGGTTGGAGAATCTATGACAACAACTTTTAGAGAAGCAGCGGAGAAATTGGGATTGTTGTAGAGTGATCAAGTGATAGATCAATGTTTGCAGGAAGCTATGTGTAAACAAATGCCTACAAGTTTCCGAAAGTTATTTGCTACGATGTTGGTCTTTTGTGATGTTCCTTCTCCCCATAGTTTGTGGATGAAATACAAGGAACATCTTTGTGAAGATCTAATTTCCTCCTCATCTATCAATATAATTGATGCTGAAAATAAGTGTCTCCATATGATAAGTGATGTACTTGAATCTTTGGGTAAAAATATCAATGACTTTGCTTTAGTTTCTTATCATATTGGCCTTACAAAACAACAAAGAATACAAAAAGAAATACAAGCAGAAAAGAATCTGTTGCCTAATGAAGCTGATTTACTTGCTATTACGAAGTTGAACCAAAGTCAACGAGCAGCCTATGACACCATAATTGCCCGGGTTTACTCAAGTTCTAGAGGAGTATTCTTTGTTGATGGCCTTGGGGGAACTGGCAAAACGTTTTTATACAGGTGCCTTTTGGCTAAAGTGAGATCAAACCATGACATTGCACTTGCAACTGCAACATCTGGTGTAGCTGCATCTCTTTTACCAGGAGGCCGAACAGCTCATTCTCGATTTAAAATACCAATTAATGGAGATGATAAATTTATATGCAGTATCGGGAAATAAAGTGCCGAAGCCGCACTTCTTAGAGAGTGCAAGTTGATTCTATGGGACGAAGCAACAATGGCCAACCGTAGAGACATAGAAAATGTCGAAACAACTTTGAGAGATATCACAAATTGTGAAAAAATCTTTGGTGGAAAAGTTGTAGTGTTTGGAGGTGATTTTCGCCAGACTTTACCTGTAATAAGATCTGGAAGCAAAAGGGATTTCATAGAAGGAAGTTTGGTTAAATCACAAAAAATTTGGTCAGTGGTTGAGAGATTGGTTTCGACAGAAAACATGCGTGCTAAAGAAGATCCATCTTTTTGCGAATACTTAATGCGCATGGGAAATGGGACAGAAAAATATGTTGTTGACAATTCAATTGAAATTCCAAAAACATTCCTTGTCCCATATACAAATGAATCGCAATCTTACAATTCATTACTTGACATAGTTTTCCTAGATTTAATGAACTTCAGTTGTGATCCTTATCCACTCATGAAGAGAGGTATATTGACATCAAAGAATGAATATGTGGATGAAATTAACAACACTTTAATTGTAACACCCCGAAATTTTGTAAGTATTTTAAAGAAAGTATTATTATTATTTTCAAAATATATATGTTTTATGTTGCCAAAATTTTTTTTTAGAAATTATTATTTATGACAAAATATATAGTGGCTCAATGGTTTGAGTGTGTGTGAATGCTTAGAAGGTTACAAGTTCAAATCCAGTTGTCGGCATCTTTTGGTAGATGATGGATAATGGCCTTAGGTAAGACTTTTGTCTACTCAAAATTTATTTACCTCGAAACAAAATTATTTAATATGTGCTTACGTGTATTGTATGTTTAAATCTATAGAAAATAGATTTATTATTATTATTGAAATTGCAAGTATTTGTTTATGGGCTGTACAATTTGTTCACATGAAATCATATATGAGTGTTTGAGAATATATATGTTAAATTGTTAACATAAGTTTATGGGTTACTATGCAAAGTGTATTTACGTGAGTGTGTGCATGTACTGTAAAAACAAATTTGTGTACTGTAAATCATATAGGCAGTTGGTTATAAATAAGTACTGACGGTAAAAAGGTTATAGTCTTATAGATAGTGGTATAATATTTGGTGTGCAAATATTTC
>NXFB01001658.1:494-11703 GCA_002525835.2 Ipomoea batatas
TTTCAATCCTTAGACCATTCTTGATAACAGTTCCGATTCCCTTTGTTATTCCATTATCATTTCCACCAAATATGACTTTTGGTCCTTTAATATTTCTGAACTCTACAAGACTAGCTTTATTTTCGGTCATATGTCGAGAGCATCTGCTATCAAAGTACCAAACATCCTGCAACACAATTAAGTATTTTTAGGTACCCAGATTTGTTTGGGTCCTTCCTTGTTAGTGATTTTAGGCATCCAAACCCACCTAGATCTCATTAATCCAAGATTAGGTGATTTGTAACCNAATAACAACTATACTTCCTTATAAAAATTCCTTTGAAGCATCTGAAGATCATAACTTATGAATGTCAACGCCTTATGATAAAATAATAATGTTAGGAAAATACGGGGTATTACATTAACCCCATATGATCTTTTTATACTCGTCCACGTTAATCATTTTTCTTAATCCATTAGAACATGCTCATCTCAATTCAACCACATAATAAATAATCATTGATTCAAATTTCACATAATATTTCATAAAAATCATATAATCATTGAATTACTCATAAAATCCTATACTTCCACAATTTACCATTTTCATGAAAAGCCAATTTACTCAGATAAATAATCATTTAACACATAAAATTCCATAACATCCATATTTTACCATTTTCTTAAATAATAGGGTTTAATCCTTTATGTACCATAGTATACATTTCAAAAATCATAAATTCTCAAATTCCTTAAAAACATTACTTTGTGTCATACTTCCACACTATAAAATAGATTTTCTAAAACCAATAAATACATAGGGAAGCTCCTTATCATAATACATTGACAATAATACTTTTAAATAATTTGGAAATAAAGGTAATAGTATTTTTACCAAACCTTAGAAAAATTCAGTTGCATTTCCTTTGCTCAGAAAAATTTGTTAATATAATAACAAAAATAATAATGATAATATGGAAGCATAATCACACATAAACGTAATGGGAAAGGGTCCTTTATTTTCAGGCCCTAGTAACAGAACTTATGCTGTACTACACAAAAATTCCCATTCTCAATTGGAAACCGGACTCTAACCTTAAGTGTGCACACCCCCGAATAAGGATTCCAAGCCTCAACAGGAAGTTACCAGCCCTAGTAGCCAGGATAAAGTTTCTATTGACTACCCTGTAATTTAGGGTACACAGACCCATTCCTACAGAACACACCATAGTGTTCTAGTACCCGAGGATTGTTCCTGACGGGCACTCCTCTACGACAATTAAATTACAATCACATAATCAAATTTCAAACTTCACATAGCTTCCAATTTTTAAGAAAATATAATTTCTCAAATCATTTTTTTCCATACTAAAATCTCTTGAAAATTTATAAAGGAATATTTTATTTGAAAACTCTAATTTGTCCAAAATTTCCAATCTCTCATAAAATAGTATTCTTAATAAAAGAAACATCCTTATTTCCAAAAATGTCAAAAAGATCAATTATCACTAGAGATAATTTAAAAATAATTAAATATCCATATTTAACATAAATCCATCCAAATTGACAAAACAGAATATAACTTAAAATAATAAATTTTTGTTTTTAAAACAAATACGTACATACGTACAGGATACAAATATATACATACACTAAAATTTCTACTAACCACACAAATTCCTAATTTCATGCAAATACTAACAATCAATTAATATCTCAATTCTAGATAATACTAATTAATAATTTTACTTTTACAACTAACACATACTTGATAATTACATACAAAAATATAAGGAATTTATATTTACAAATAACACATACAGTACATATAAATGAAAGAAAACATTTTAATTAATTTTTAAAGCATACTTACAACACAATAAGTAAAAGAAAATATTATCATTATTATTTTATTTTCTTTCTTTCTTCTCTTTTTATACGTACTACATAAATATAATATATATATATATTTATATAATCATTCTAATATACATACTGTACATACATGGATCATATATATATTCATTAATTTTAATACACATACGATATATACTAGCATTACAAAAAAACATATATATAAATTTATAAATATACGTACAGTATATATATAATATTAATACGAAAAACATTATATATATATATTTATAAATATACGTACAATATATATATAATATTAATACGAAAAACATTATATATATATATATTTATAAATATACGTACAGTATATATATAATATTAATACGAAAAAAATTATATATATATTTATAAATATACGTACAATATATATATATATATATATATATATAATATATACGAAAATATTATTTTATTATTTATACATATATATACGGTACCCACAGTATATAGCAATATACATAGATACTACACTTATACACATATATATACGTATAATACAAACCATATATATTTATATATATACACGTATGAAATATAATTATGTATTAATCTACACACATAATCAAACAACATAAACATTCATATGTACTTCTACGCACATACATATATTAAAATATATTTTATAACCAAAACCACGTATATTATGATCATCAACTTGCATCAAATTTTCACGACAACACAATATATATATATNATATATATATATATATATATATATATATATATATATATGTTACTCACAGTATATAGCAATACATATATATACACTACATTTATACACATACATATACGTATAATACAAACCATATATATATTTTTATATATATACGTATGAAATATATTTATGTATAATCTACACACATGATCAAATACCACATACTTTCATATGTATTTCTACGCATATACATATATTAAAAATATATTTTATATCCAAAAATCACATATTTTATGATCATCAACTTGCATCAATTTTTCACCACAACACAATATATATATATATTCATATATATTCATATATACATCAAATCATACAAATGGGATAAGCAAGTAGAAAACAAACCCACTTACTCACATTCAATATATAACAATTTCTATTAGTAAAACCTCACATAACACATATTAAATAATTTGATTCGGGGTAAATAGATTTTGGATAGACATAAATCTTACCTCAATATCCCAAAATCAACCTCATGAACCACCTAGAATTGAAGGGTCAACAAGAACAAGGTTTTTTTTTTCTAATGACTTCAAAATATATGGATATAGCTAGGAATGATTCTATACTCATAGAGAAAGAGAGATGGTGAGAAATGAAGAAGGATGAGAGCTATATTTATAGGCTCAAGAGGGAGGTATCTCATCATTCACTAATTAATTTGAAATAATTTTAATTCAATTTGCTTAATGGTGATGGGTGTAACTTCAACTCACCTATCCAATCATCCAATCCAATCTAATAATAATAATAATAATAATAATAATAATAATAATAATAATTATAATAATAATTATAATTATTAAAATAGATTTGTAACTCCCAATTACCTCTCAAAGATAAGATATTTATACATATATTATATATATAATATATATAATAAAATATAATTTATTTTGACATTTTTAACATATGTATAAATATATATATAAGTACCACCATATATCATATACCAATAGTATTAATAATACTAATACTAATACTAATAAAGGAATATACATATATATATACGTACCAAAATAATAATAATAATAATAATTAATGATGATGATCATAATAAATATTCATATGGATTTCAAAAAGACAAAAGGTTCTGATGGCTTAATGGTTAGGATCTCAAAAATTCTAAACATAAGGTTTAGGGTTCAAAACATCTCATGAACATGTTAGTATTAATTTTTTTTTCCAATAAGATAATTATTTTCCTTAGCAAAAAATCAGGGTGTTACATACACACTGGACAATAGGTCTGTCAAAATGGGCCGAAACCCGCGAGTTGGCCCGCACCCGCCCCGCAATGGGGCGGGTTAGGGTTATAGAAAAATAGGCCCACGAGCCCGCCCTTTTAAAAAAAAAATTTATATATGTTAGAATGTTACACAGCAAGGCAGTACGCTGCCTTGCTGTGTAACATTATATATATATCGTATATATATGAATATATCATATATATCATATATGATATATTCATATATATACGATATATATATAATGTTACACAGCAAGGCAGCGTACTGCCTTGCTGTGTAACTTATATATATATATATATATATATATATCTATTATACNAGTTGTAGGGTCCAAATAACCGACGTTAAAAGTGTTTTTTGTAGTAGTCCTATTTGTCCCCCTGCTGTTATGTATTGAGTATCCTCTAACCATGTGACATCGCCATCTATTGTCCAAACATTGGATTTAAGACATTTCGCGTGTGCATCAGGAAATGCGATGTTGAGATCAGTCGATTCACGAATCATGCTTTTTTTCGAATTTACAGGGTAGAATTGAACTGCCAAACCTGAGTTGTTAACTTTATCTTGGACCACACTCTGTGGGCAAGAATTGTGTGGCCTTGCGGGCGACATTCGTGCGGGCGCACACGAGTTCAAGCCTTTTCGAACTCATTTTGGATTTTGATTTGCACCCCCCTGCGCGCGAGAGAGAGCCTCTATGCTATACAATTCACTAAGCCTAAGAAAGGCACTTGTATAAATAGTGGTGCTAATTCCCTTTCCAAACCAATGTGGGACAAAGCCTTATTCTAAAGCTTTCCCTCAATTTTTCCAACTCAAATGGGTTAACTTTGAGAACCAATTTCTCATTCACCCATTATCCGTTTTGTGCGTACAATATATCAATCTCTTCGTCTAACTACGAAGAACCCGAATCCACTTTGACCCGACCCAAATCGGAAGTGGACCCCACATTTATTTGTACCACAAAATAGCCACTTAAATTGCCATTTTCATGCTATTTTCCAACAAGAATCTCCTCTTGACAAAGCTAGGTCGAGCCCGCCACCTATGCGATTATGTAGTGGTACGATATAGTACTTGGTATTAGCTCGGAGGATTTTGCAGTTGATGTCAAGCACCGGGTCTGGTGACTTGCTTGCTTCGCAAAGCAGGGCGGAGAATAGAATGGCAAAAAGGAATAATAAGAAAGGTGTCTTCATTTTGAATTGTGTTTGGAGTGAGGAAATGAAATGAAAGAAGCTAAGATTGTATTTATACGCCGAGGAGATTTGAAATGTTTGTGGGCAAGTTAGTAGGTTTCTTTAATTCATATTTCCAAGAAAAACTTTTGAGAGTTTGAAATGGTTACGTAACTATCTGTACGTTGTTTGAAACCAACTGATTGTTTTTATTATTGGGTTTTGGCTTTTCACTAATCTATATAACTTCTTTTTTTTTTTTTTGCTAAAATGTCATCTAGCACCACGAACTATATCCAATTATTCATGTCGCACCCTGAACTTTCATATCGTATATATTGATCCACAAACCAAAAAAAATTGACCTAGAACTTTTAGCAAATTTCCCTGTCTTCCTGCTGACATGGTGCAGGTTTCCAACTGATGTGACATTTCTTTTAAACATATGGTGTCCATGTAAGCATTTACAAATTAAAAATAAAAATGAAAAAAAAAAAGACAAAAAACATTAAAAAAAAAAATAAAATAAAATAAAATAAAAAAAACGAAGACCAAAAAAAATAGCATTTCTATAAATTTGGAAAAAAAAAATACTAAACAAAAAATTATTCAAAAAATATAAATTCTGAAAAAAAAATTTGAAACATTGGAATTGAAAAGTATTCGTTATGAAGATTGATATGAGCAAGGCATACGACAGGGTAGAGTGGCGGTTCCTGGAGGCTGTAATGTTGAAGATGGGTTTTGACCGTCACTGGGTGAATATCATTATAGAGTCTATTTCATCAGTCCGTTATCATGTGTTGTTTGAACAGCGTCAACTAGGTCCTGTAATCCCGGGTAGGGGCCTTCGACAAGGAGACCCGCTATCGCCATACTTGTTCTTGCTTGTGACTCAAGGTTTAAGTGTGTTAATAGAGAAGTATATGGCGCTAGGTAGTCTGCATGGTGTCGTTGTGGCGAGGGGAGCCCCATCGATCACCCACCTACTATTTGCGGACGACTGTTTTTTGTTCATGCGCGCGACTACCCAGGAGGCCGATCTTATGAGGAATATTCTTGACACTTATGTTGTAGCCTCCGGACAACATGTTGATTATGAGAAATCAGTGGTATGTTATAGTGCTAATGTTACTCAGGATGTGCGAGATCATGTTTGCGATATCCTAGGGGTGGTTGAGGGTGACACGAGTGGGAAATACTTGGGTCTCCCATCTCTAGTCGGCAGGAGGAAGAAGGATATTCTAGGGTTCCTTAAGGAGAATGTTCTCTCTAGAATCCAGAGTTTGAATGCAAAGTTTCTAAGTCGTGCGGGTAGGGAGGTTCTTCTTAAGAATGTTCTACCAGCAATGCCTGCTTATGCGATGATGGTATTCTTATTACCTCTGGCCCTGGGCTTGTGCCGAGAAATCGAGACTATAATGAACCAGTACTGGTGGACGGGTCAAGTAGGGGATGGTAAAGGGATACGATATGGCGATCCCAGGACGGTTTATGTCTGCCTAAGGTTAATGGTGGAATGGGCTTTTGCCGTTTACACGCAATGAATAAAGCCTTACTTGGAAAGCAGGCTTGGAGACTGGTTACCATGCCTACATCCCTTGTTGCTCATGTTTACAAGGCACGATATTACCCGAGATGTTCTTTCTTTGAGGCAAAAGAGGGTTGCAATCCCTCTTATGTTTAATTTGGAAGGGTATGATGGAGGTGCAGGGAACTCTCAAGCAAGGCTGTCGGAGGAGTATTGGAAATGGCGCTGACACCCAGATCAGTTCGGACCCTTGGCTGCCGGACGAGGAATCTCCTTATGTTCAATCGGAGTTGCATGAGTAGTTGCTAAGTGCGCCTGTCTCATCTCTACTGAATGACCAAGGTACGGGGTGGGATACGGATTGTGTGAGGGATATCTTTAATCATCGTGACGCTAATCTGATTTTTAATATTCCTATCAGCATCCAAATACCGCAGGACCAGTGGGTATGGAATTAGAGTGAAAGGGGTGATTATACAGTTAAAAGTTGCTATAGATATTTATCAATGGTGGTGGCGGACAGTCGGCCTTGGCGCAGAATTTGGAGTCTACATATTCCCCCGAAGGTGAAGATTTTTTGTTGGCAATTAGCATCTTCGTATCTTCCAACCATGGATGCTTTGTTAGTGAAGCACGTTTCATGCTCATTAATATGTCACATGTGCAGGGAGGAGAATGAATCTGTTGTACATATGTTTGCTCATTGCCGTGAAGCACAACGTGTGTGGTCTCTGGTAGGACTGCCAATTCCTACGGGTACTGCAGTTCAAAATATTAGTGAATGGTTCTTTAATGTCCTTACTGCTTTGAATGATGATATGCTCACAAAGTTTGTTATGGTGTGTTGGTCGCTATGGAGCAGTAGGAACGAAAGTGTATGGAAGGGGATTACTTTCGATGTACATGTAGCCATCCGGAGAGGACTTACGCGGTTGGAGAACTGGAGTTCGGCAAATGCTAACCACTGTGAGGCTGCTGCAGCTTCACACCGAACACAGTGGACTAAGCCAGCGGGAGGTCGTATCAAATTGAACACTGACGTGGCTGTTAGAGTGGAGATAAACGTGATGGGTCTTGGGTGGGTTTTACGTGATGATGAATGGAGGTTTCTTGCTGCGAAGAGCGTGTGTAAGCTGGGGTCTTATTTGGTTAAGGAGGCCGAGGCTCTAAGTCTCCGGGAAGCTCTCAGCTCGCTCAAGAATACGGGCATGGGAAGTGTGGATGTTTGGTGTATCAAATGGATGCCCAGATTGTTTTCTATGCTTTAAAAGCCCCATCATTTTATTCTGCGTTTGGTGTATTACTTGATGATATTAGAACTTTAGCACATGAGATTGATGATGTTGAGTTCTTTTTTGTAAAGCGATCTGCGAATTGTGCCGCCTACGCTATTGCTAGGGAGGCCTTTTTCGAGTCAGGTTGCGGGGAATGGCTCTAATCTTGTTGACATTCTTAGTCGTGATTTAATGTAGTAATCTTTTATTCTAAAAAGAAATCTGGTTATTTTAATATAATAATTTTGTTTTTTCTTTTTAAATTTTAAATATGCCAACGCTTACATGGACAATATAAGGTTAAGAGAAATGCCACATCAGACGTCATGTCAGCAGTAAGATAGGGAAACCTGCTAAAAGTTCTAGGCGAAATTTTTTTGTTGGTTTGTGGCTCGATATATACGATATAAAAGTTCAGGGTGCGGCATGAATAATCGAATATAGTTCATGGTGCTAGATGACTCTTTAGCCTTTTTTTTTTTATGTTGAATTTCTAATCCTAAGTGCTTTATGTATCGACACAATAAAATTTATGAAAAAAGGTAAATTACTATAACTTAGTGGTTCATCAGCAGACAGGATCAAATGTTAATGTGCATGCATAAGGAATCTGCTTACTTTTAACTAATAATCAATTTGATTGAGATGAGGGATCACGTATTTTCATTAGAAAAGTACTTCATGAACTCCCAAAAACATACTCTCAACTTTTACTCGCGCCTGTGTTCAAATTTAGTAGGAGGAAGAAAAAAAGGAATGGATAAACATCCATGATCCTTCTACTAAATTAAGTCACCAAGACATACCATGTCATAGCAAGTAGAGAATGAGAGTAAGATTTGGAAATTCATTTAGAATTACTATTTTCATTATTTAAAAAGAAGTAGTTATGAATTAGGGTCTACTTAGAAGTTAGGACTTAGGACACTTCGTGATCTAATGAAAAAAATTCTATCACATCTTTACCTTTATCGAATATTATTTTATGTATACTCTTAATTATATTTTAGATATAAATGCAGTTTAGATATCAAATATTAAAAATTACACATATAATAGACTTAAAATTAAAATTATATAAATCCTGTAAAGTTAAATATATATAAAATTATTTTAAATATATATATCTAAGTTTAAAAATTACATAAAATTAGACATGAGTTAATTATATAACGTTATAGTCTAAAAAATTATGATAGCTAATTACGTAAATTTCGACGGACGACGGTGTGCCAAAAATATCTAATGTCCTAATGATGTCTAGTTGGATATCACTGACATTTTTTAAATGATAAACTACTTTTTATTAGTTTGTATTTTTCATAACGTAATTGGTCAAAAACCTTGTCTCATTTGTAGTAGGAGTTTCTTTGGTTTGAGACAAAAGCGTAGCCAAGTGTTTGTCGTAGTAGTAATTTTTATTTTTTTTAAATAAAGTGGTGTATTTGATACATACTATCAAAGATCTTCATGAATTTTAAAGTTTGAAAAGATTTCATTCCAATTTTAATGAAGTTTTCAAAAAATCAAGGGGTATTCAATTTAATATTTTAAAACTTTTTTAAAAATCTAGTGGTATTCAATTAAAATTTAAAAAAAAAAAAATTTAAGAAGGCCTTTGGTTCACGGAATGTTAGATTACCTTAGAGAATATTAGATTGGTAGGGATGTTAGATTACTCGGAATTTCAGATTACTGTATTTTGTTAAATTTGATGTATGTATGTAATTTAAACATGTTTGGTTGAAGAGTTCTTTATTATTATTATTTTTTGGATTATTTTTCTTTAATATCCTTAACCTAGTTTTATGTATTTTAATTAATTTTAAAATGAAAATAAATAAACAAGACAATGATAAAATATAGAAGTAAATCATTTAATAACAATTAACTAAAGAGTTTAAGTTTTCAAAAAAAAAAAAAAAAAAAAAAAACTAAAGAGTTTGATGAGCTTGACAAACATTCTGTCCTAAATGGGAGAAAAATCAATGGATTAATACTCACCCCTACAAATTTTCTCCTCCTTTTTTTTCCTCCTGACATGTCATTATTTGATTGATTATTTTATTTATCTTTTTAATAAAAATTAATGGGGACATCCAATTCTTTGCACTCAATAATTACAAGTCATGTCATGAAGGAAATTTAGATGATAGACCTCAACTAATGAATGCTAATAATTTTCTGTTTATATATTGCTCCAGTCATTATTGCATGGTACCATAGTTCACACAGTTGTGTGGACCGTAAATAAAAAGTGCATTTTTAATATACTAAAAATACATTATTTTTGTACATAAAGTACATTATTTTAGAGTACATTATTTTAGTACATAAAATACATTATTTTATATATACTATCAAATAATGTAATTTCAGTACAAAAATAATATACTTTTAGTATAATAAAAATATACTTTTTATTTTTGATCCACACAGTCCATGCAATAATTTGCCATATTGTTGGCAATAGAGCTAGGATCTACAGATTCAGTCCCCAGAAGAGATCTACAAGACTTCTTAGCAATGATCTGTTGGAATCACTGACGGAACCACCCTGGGGCAGTGGGGGCAGCTGCCCCCACTCACCCCATCCCCACCCCATATATAGCCTTTGTATGTATATATGTATGTATAGTACATGTTTTAGTATAAATATATAAAAACAGATATGATTACCAACGGATTTGTTAGATTAGGTGGTTAATGCATTTATTACCTAATAAAAGCATTCGGGTTCGAAACCTGTCAATAGCATTGCGCTTCCTATGACTTTTATATGGTATGGCCCCTTGTATATAAACAAGGGGGGGTTCCATTTTAATGATAAGATGTATAATTTATAATGTGTTTTCTATTTGAATTATTTTATCAAATTAATTATATTTTATATAGCGTTATGAATATTTTTATAAAGTTTTGATGCGTTTTATTTTCCGCCTATATCAAACAATATTTATTTTATCAAATTAATTATATTTTATATAGCGTTATGAATATTTTTATAAAGTTTTGATGCGTTTTATTTTTCGCCTATATCAAACAATATTTATAATGTATTTTGTATTTTAAGAATTTATTCGTATTTGATATTTGAACCTTGTGGCACTCGGTTTATACTCCCACATGGAAAAGAGTGAGTTCGAGCCTCATATGTTGAGAAAGTAGTTATAAACAGATCTTACACTATAACAGAGTCAGTAGTACTCAAAAAAACATTTTTGAATTTAATTTACCTTTGCTTCTTCGCCCCCCTCAACCGAAATCCTGGATACGTCACTGGTTGGATCCTTAGTGATATGTCAGACAGCATATTCCGATAGTAATTTATACTGCATAACGATATGCTAAACCAT
>NXFB01001662.1:0-11174 GCA_002525835.2 Ipomoea batatas
AGAAAATGGAGCTTTAAAGAGCTTTCTTGCAGAATGTAAAGTGTTGAGGAACATACGCCACCGAAATCTTGTTCCTATTTTGACATGTTGCTCGAGTTGTGATTTTGCTGGTAATGACTTCAAAGCTCTAGTTTATGAATTTATGGAAAATGGGGATCTAGATATGTGGTTGCATACACACTCAACTAATGCAAGGACGATTGTTCTAAGTGTTCTTCAAAGGTTAAACATTGCAATGGATGTAGCTTCTGCGTTGCATTATCTCCATGATGACTGTGAGCCAACAGTTGTTCATTGTGATCTAAAGCCAAGTAACATTCTGCTTGACAAAGATTTAACCGCTCATGTGGGTGACTTTGGGATATCAAAGCTTTATTCATGTACATTTGGAGATCCAATTGGTGAACAAACTAGTACCATTGGATTAAAGGGCTCAATTGGTTATGTTCCACCAGGTAAAAATATTGTCAATAAAATTAAACTTTAATTACCACATGTTTCCATAACTACCTTAACAGAAAAGCTCATTTTCATATATCATATCTTATGTTGAAGAAGTTCTTTCCCAAGTTATGAAATTGAAATGCTATATTAATTTTTTTTTTCATTGCTTGTCTTCACAAATAATTTGGATTTAGAGTACGGGACAGGAGCAAAAGCATCCACTTTTGGAGATGTGTATAGCTTTGGAATCCTTTTGTTGGAAATGTTCACAGCTAAAAGACCCACGGATAATTTATTCAACAGTGGATGTAGCAGCCTCTGTGAGTATGTAGAGATGGCTTTGCCTGAGCATGTGATAGAGATAGTAGACCCATCGCTTTCAGCATGCCTAGAAAATAGTCATGGAATAACACCAGATGTAGAGTTGGGGAATCATGGCAATTTTCTGGAAATTGAAGAGAGCAAGGTGCATAACTTCTTCCTCTCCATCTTCAAAATTGGGCTCGCTTGTACTTCAAGATCACCAATGGATCGCATTCATATGAATGAAGTGAGCAGGGAACTGCACAAGATTAAGAAGGCCTTCTTTGCATAAAAGTAAGCAAACATATCTTGTGACACACCATATGTCCATGGGTGAACTAGCTAGCAATTAATAAGAAAAGCTTTTATTTTTTATTTTTTTTTATTATTATTATTTTTTATTTTATATACCTAATATATGTTGCTCTAAATTTCTTTTGATGTAAACTTTTTCTTGGATTCTTCTTTTGTTGTATCATGGGGAACAAGCTGCAAATGTTTTCTATGTTCTTATGTTAATTGTTAAGTGTTGTGTTTGGTTTAAATTTTGTATATTAATTCGAGTACAATAATGTCTTCTTAACTTGACTTAAACTCATTAACTGTCAGTCCATATATACTGATCATTTTCAAAAAATGACAATGTAGAAAAAAATGGTCTCAATATCTTGAAATAATTATGGTTATTAATTATAGGGCATTAAACACCCTGATCGATGATAGCTGCCTTGTGACCTTAATCGGCATAGAATCATAATGAAGTAAATCAGCTTAGGTTGTCGATAGTTGACTGGCTAAAATCAGGAATGTCATTATACAATTCTCATAGGGATTCGGATTTAGAATTTTGTGATTACAAAGCCAACTATTCAACCAACTAAAAATGAATATGTATGTCAGTATCGGTGGTTTACATTAAAATTTGGACTATGGTCCATATATGCTAGTTTCAGTGGTTCACATTGCAATTTGAATCATGATTTACGTTATAATGAATGAGATCAGAGGATGTGGGCCTAAAAAATAAAGAAATAATCCAAATATACCACAGGCCCAAAGCTACAAGTCCAAGACATTTTGTTAAAACCAAAATATAGATAGAGTGAGTAGGTACTGAGGTGAAACAGTGAAGAAAATGAGGGAAGAATAATAATCTATATTTTGAACTGACTGTTTCATTTGGTAGCTTCTTTGTGTATCCTCTAGTAAATATATTGAACACATCTATGCTGCAGCATATTCATTGCTAATTGTTATAGCTTTAGAATCCTTTTGTTGAAAATGTTTACTGCAAAGAAACCCGGGGATGATTTATTCAATGGTGGAAGTAGTAGTCTTTATGAGTATGGTGAGGCAGCGTTGTCGGAACAGTGATGAAAATTGTAGATCCATTCATTCTTGCATGCCCTAGATGGCTTACATTTTGCACGGGATACGTGGACGATTCTACTCTAGATTTTTACATACTTTAGATATCTTTCACTCTGGACTCGTCTTTTTCTATCATACACTTGTCTCTGAACAAGATCGAGCACCAAACGATACATTAGTCTCTCTTGTTAAGACCCTAACACCACTACAGAAGCCAGCTCATTAGTGGAGAGTTGGTACCAATCTATTGATGACCAATTTACAATATCCATTGCCAATCTGAAAGGATGACTTTCATGATACTAAATTAGTTTTTTTTTTTTCTTCTTTCCCCATTCTATACGTAGTATTCGGACCATCATTGCCAATTTGAAAGGATGACTTTCATGATACTAAATTAGTTTTTTTAGTACTACTGATTCTTGTTATAATGCACTATCTGTTGATAACTATTTACTCAACTTATAGCTGAAACACAAAGAGTCAATACCAACGCACTGAAAATAAACAAAAGTTTAGTCTCTGTGTTTAACTGAGTTACCATGATTTATATCATTCCTGATGTTCTATCAGACTGGAACGTGGGACCTTTGAGATTGAGATTCAACCTTTTGAGAATAAAGTTTAATTTATTGTAATATTTCGGTGCATCTTAGGGTTCAAACATACTTGACAAAGATGAACCATATATATCTGTCATGGCGTATGGAGCACGAAGCATATTTGCCTCCACTTTCCAAGTCTAACTACATCAATGATCTAACTTGCCAAACACGCGTATTAGAAAATTGTTGGGTGATGGAGTACAGTCCATCTTTATTAACATCAATTTTTTATTTTTTAATACATTAGATATCTCAACCTAGACAAATCCCAAGTTTTTAATTTAAAGTCCCTGCCTAAGGAACTGATAGATGAGATAGATCGCGAGCCTCAGTCCCAAAGTTCTCACCCTTAGCTCAGTTAGTTGTACTGTAAGAGCGGTGTTGCAAAAATCCCGCCTAGATCAATACTGTACTGTACTCTTTGATAATTTCTTTTCCATGAAATTTCAATTCCATTTCTTTTCAAATATTTTCCGTGAATTAGATGGGACCCAAAGATTTTCGTCTTCTCTAGTCAAGGTCTTCCCTCAATTCCAATGATCTCACACTGCCGCTAGAGTAAGATTTTAAAGTGATCAGTCGAAGGAACTGAATTAGCCCGCGGGGCAATCAACTAGCATAGATGTATATAAGTAGTATAACACCATGTGAGAAAAACATACCACCCTCTTAATCAAGATGATGAACCTTAAGAAAACCCTCTCAATCACTCATTATTTCTCACCATCATCTGCACTTTATTCTCTCCATCTTCTTCTTTCCCTAATATGTGCTGTTACCTTTCCTACTTCAACATCAACTCCCCACTTCTCAAATGAAACTGATAGAATCGCCCTGTTAGATTTCAAACACTGGATTATTTCTGGTGATTCCAATGGAGCATTACTTAGCTCATGGAATGACTCCCTGCATCACTGTCTTTGGCAAGGAGTGAGTTGTGGTCGTCGACACCCACGAGTTGTGGGTTTGAAGCTTCCTGATATGGGGTTGGGGGGAACCATATCTCCTCAAATTGGAAACCTCACATTCCTCAGGGCTATTGATCTTGGTGGCAATGGATTGCAGGGCCAAATCCCCGGAGAAATTGGCCGTTTGTTTCGACTAAGACATCTCAACCTGTCTGTCAATGCCCTAATAGGAGAGCTAGTTGCCATTAATCTTGGCAACTGTTCACAACTCAGGAGAATCTTCCTTTATGAAAATGGCCTCCAAGGGAATCTCCCAACAGACTTGTCCAACCTGAAGAAAATGCAAAAATTTTCCCTGGGTACTAACCAATTTACTGGTAGGATTCCTCCAACTTTTGGGAATTTTTCATCACTCATATTGCTGGCTTTGCATCAGAATCATCTAAAGGGAAATATTCCACATGAGATTACACAGTGCTGGGGTTTAACAGATATTTCACTTGCTGTCAACAATCTGAGTGGTAAATTTCCTTCTGCTTTCTTCAACATGACTTCCCTTAAAGAGGTTTCAATACCGTTAAACTCATTTGAAGGGACCATTCCAAGCTACACAGGAGACACCATGCCAAACTTGATTTCAATAGATTTTGCTATAAACAAATTCTATGGAACTATCCCTACTTCATTTTCCAATGCGTCTAAGCTTGAGTTTATTGATATATCACAAAATTATTTTGTAGGTAAAGTTCCAGATAATATTGGGAAATTTAAAGATCTCTGGCATTTAAGTCTTATGGACAATCTTCTAGGTAGCACTGGAGTCCTTGATGACTTGGCTTTTATATCCTCTCTATCAAATTGTAGTAATTTAGGAGAACTTCTCCTACGTAGAAATAGGTTTGTAGGTAAATTGCCAAACACCATAGCTAACCTCTCATCCCAACTCACTCTTTTAGACTTAAGAAACAATAAGTTATATGGGCCAATTCCAACAGGAATAAAAAATCTCGCTAGCTTGACTGGTTTAGCCCTAGGAAAAAATCAATTTTCTGGTGTTATTCCTAGCGAGATAGGTGAATTGCAACAATTACAAGGTTTGAGTTTAGAACAAAACCAGTTCTCGGGAGAAATACCACCTTCTCTGTTTAACCTTACCTCGTTAGCCGGGCTTGATATTCATAGCAATAATTTAGATGGCAATATACCTTCAAGTGTGGGAAACTTTTGGGATATGAATGAATTGTACTTGTCACATAATAGGCTCAATGGCACAATTCCTCAACAAATTTTTGAGTTGCCATCTTTGTCTAAGTACCTTGACCTTTCAAGTAATTCATTCACTGGCTCGTTATCTCCCGCCGTGGGAAAATTGATAGCACTAAATGCATTAGACATCTCCGAGAACAAATTGTCAGGAAAAATCCCAGGAACAATTGGGGATTGTTTGGGCATTGAACATCTTGATATGCATGCTAATCTCTTTGAAGGAAAAATCCCACCTTCTTTGATTTCCTTAAAGAGCATTAGGTATTTGGATATCTCAAACAACAAGCTGACTGGAGAGATACCCAGAGAATTCCAAGACCTCCGCTTCTTGCAACATTTGAACCTTTCGTTCAATGATCTAGAAGGGGAGGTACCAATAATTGGAGTGTTTGCCGTGGCAACCAATGTATCATTGCTTGGAAACAAAAAGCTATGCGGTGGTGTAGCTGAGCTAAAGCTGCCTCCATGCCCTGTGAAGAAAACAAAACATAAAAAGCATGTAAAGCTTATGATTGTTATCTTCACGTGTGCTAGTGTGGCTTTAGTCATTGCATCCCTTATTGTCTTTCTAACACTGCATTGGAGGAAAGAAAGGACAGGGTCTTCTAAGCTATCCAAGGTTGGAAAGCTATCCAAGGTTGCCTACCGTGATCTACATCGAGCGACAGGAGGTTTCTCTGAGAAAAATTTGATTGGTTCTGGAAGTTTTGGCTCTGTTTACAAAGGGCTATTTGAGCAAGGTGGAGAACAAACAATTGCAATAAAGGTACTTGACCTTCTGAAAAATGGAGCTTCAAAGAGCTTTCTTGCAGAATGTAAAGTGTTGAGGAACATACGCCACCGAAATCTCGTTCCAATTTTGACATGCTGCTCGAGCTGTGATTTTGCAGGTAATGATTTCAAAGCTCTAGTTTATGAGTTTATGGAAAATGGAGATTTGGATACGTGGTTGCATACACATTCAACTAATGCAAGAACAAATGTTCTAAGTGTTCTTCAAAGGTTAAACATTGCAATTGATGTAGCTTCTGCATTGCATTATCTCCATGATGATTGTGAACCAACGGTTGTTCATTGTGATCTAAAACCAAGTAATATTCTGCTTGACAAAAACTTAACTGCTCATGTTGGAGACTTTGGAATATCAAGGCTTTATTCACGTATAATTGGAGATCCAGTTGGCGAACAAACTAGTACCATTGGATTAAAGGGGTCAATTGGTTATGTACCACCAGGTAAGAAATATTGTCAATAAAATTTGCCACATGTTTCCATAGCAAACTTATGAGAAAAAGTCATATTCATATACGGTATCTTATGCAGATGAAGTTCTTTCCCAAGCTATGAAATTAAAATGCTCTATTAATTTTTTTTTACGTTTGTTTTGTTTGTCTTCCCAAATAATTTTGATTTAGAGTATGGGATAGGAGCAAAAGCATCAACTTTTGGAGATGTATATAGCTTTGGAATCCTTTTACTAGAGATGTTCACAACTAAAAGACCCACGGATGATTTATTCAATGGTGACTGTAGCAGTCTTTATGAGTATGTGGAGATGGCGTTGCCTGAGCAAGTGATAGAGATAGTAGACCCGTTGCTATCAGCATGCCTAGAAAGCAGTCGTGGAATAACACCGGATGTAGAGTTGGAGAATGATGGCAATTTGGTGGAAATTGAAGAGAGCAAGGTGCATAACTTCTTCCTCTCCATCTTCAAAATTGGGCTCACTTGTGCTTCAAGATCACCAATGGATCGCATGCATATGAATGAAGTGAGCAGGGAATTACAAAAGATTAAGAAGGCCTTCTTTGCATAAAATTAAGCAAACATGTCTTGTGACATACAGTAACTCTATGGGTGATGAACTGGCTAGCAATTAATAAAAGCTTGTTGTTTTTCAATTTTCCTAATATATATAAGTTGCTCTAAATTTCTTTTGATGTAATCTTTTTCTTGGACTCTTCTTTTGTTGGATGGGGAACAAGCTGCAATATTTTCTATGTCCTTATATTAAGTGTTGTGATTTGATTTAAATTTTGTATATGAATTCGAGTAGAATAATGTCTTGTTAAATTGACTTAACTCATCATTAACTGTCTGTCCATGTATGATTGTATGCATATCATTTTTTGTTTTAAATAATTGTTTGTTATTTACAGGACAATGTAGAAAAAATGGTCCCAATATCATGAAATAATTATGGTTATTAATTATTGGACATTAAACACCCTGATGATATATCAAGTGTTGTGTTTTCCTGGGATAACTCCATCTGTGTTAGTCGGTTGTTGTCTCGATAACAACAAACTTGTGATCAAGTGGTATAGTTGTGACCCTCCTAAGTGAGAGATTACATGTTCGATCCCTAGAATACTACATTGTATTAGAGTCAACAATATTAAAAAAAAAAAAGGTTTGAAGTTTTACTCCTAGTGGGAGCGACTTACTTCTTTGTAGCCTTTCGCTGACTAGGATTACAAAATAGGATTTACTCGGCGCACACCTTTAGGCTTCGGGTAGTGGTTGCAACTTTCTCTTGTCCAGAAAAAAGAATCAAAATTTTCTTTGTTTCCTATTATTTGGTTTGACGAGTTTTAAAAATCAATAAAGGCCAGTCCGCATCTCCCTTTGTTTGAAGTAGCTTTTACAAAGTAGTTTTATTAAAGATGTTGCTTTAGTTAGTAGCTTTCCCTTTCCCCCTCGTCACGTTTGTTCTGGAAATTAACCCAAATTCTTTACACATTTCCATTCAATTTACTTCCACTTTTTATTTATAAAGTAATCAATACATTGAAAATAAAGAAAAATATAAAAATAATTTGTAAGTGTAAAAAAAAGGTACAATGTTTAATTTATCAATAGACTAATTGACAAAGCTCCTTACATGTTTGGCCCAACTATGAAGTTGACACATTCATGCATGGAGTTAACATTGAGATATGGCGCAATATATATCATGGATTATATATGTACCTGCAGTTAATATATTATATATATCAGTTAATAGATTATATATCTATAAATAAATTAAAGATATATAATATGTTAACTGTATGTACATAATTTATTAACTACATGAATATAACATGTAAACGGAAGGTGCATATATAATATGTTAATTGCATATATACATAATATGCTTTAATTGTATAATAGTAGATACACAATTTATTAAGCATAACCATTTAGCTTTTAACAACTCTTCAATTTTCAGCTTCTAGCTTATACTCCGTAGCTTTTCAGCTAAGTTTATCAAACATAGCCATAATAATAATAATAATAATAATAATAATAATAATAATAATAATAATAATAATAATAATAATAATAATAATAATAATAATAATAATAATAATAAGTACAAAGTCTTTAGTCTTCTTGCTTTCTTACCTTAGTTCCGTCCATCACGATTAGCCCCACCTCAAATTGCATTCATATCCATAATCCAACAGAGTGGGAATGAATGTCTAAATTAGTATAAAATGAACATAGTGCTCTAACCACCATATTCCGGTCTTCCACTATGAGATTTTTCTTTTTCTATTGACAAGAAATTAAATACTAGTTTGGGGACAAAGAAATTAAATACTAAAATATAAAAAAGCAACAGATAAGGAAGACTCTTGAGTATACATTTTTTTTCTTGAGTATACATTTATATACTAATTAAACACCCATCCTTATCTAGTTATCTATAATGTCAAATCCTATTGAGTAGTAGTAATTACATAAAAGTATAAAACTATATGGAAAAACAAGTCCTATATACATATATAGCTTGATGAGTTAATTAATTTTTCTCTACAAATCAATTGAAATATGATGATCTTGTTATCAAAACATATTACTAACTACTATACAAGTATAAAATAATATAATTACTCTTTATAATTTTTGAAGTTATCCTAATGCGTTTCTATTGAACACTAAAGATAATATTTATTATTTTATATATTTTATATTCAATACCCGGAATTTCCTCTTTTAAGTTGAAGACTTTTGAAGTTTATGTTTCTAACAATAAGATGCACATGCATATGGATACATTGAAAGAAACCAGGAACTCAATCATGAGATAATTATTGTGAATAAAAGCTATATAATTGAACCTAGCTAGCTAGATTTTGGTTTTGTCTTGATTCATATTTCTCTCCACATTGGTCGTCGGTCTCCCACTAGTACTCATAGGAGTCCTATAATTTGAAATCAACTAATAGTGAAATTAAAACTACAGGTAAGTTGCCAATAATCTTGTGGTCTAGTGGCACCCGGTTGCATCCCCAGGTGGAAGGGGTGGGTTCAAGCCTCACCTTTACTATATGTATATAACTATATAAGCAGTGCATGGCTCCCGAGAATAACGTAACATATCACTCCATCTATCTCTTACCCAAAAACATCTTCATACCATAGAGATTCAGGTGATGAAGATGAACCATGCAAAAACCATATCACTCCCTCCTCATTTTTCCTCTACACTTTTTACTATCCATCTTCTTCTTGTATTTTGCCTAATTTGTCTTACCCAGCTTCCCACTTCCTCTGTATCTGCAGCATTAATTCTAGGCCACTACTCAAATGAAACCGATAGAATTGCCCTTTTGGATTTTAAGCATCGGATTTCTAACGATCCACTCAACTCATGGAATCATTCCCAGCATCACTGTGGCTGGCCAGGAGTGAGCTGCGGTCGCCGCCACCAACGAGTTGTGGCATTGAGGCTTCCTATGAAGGGTTTGGTCGGAACCATATCTCCTCACATAGGAAACCTCACTTTCCTCAGAGACCTTAATCTCAGTAGCAACACATTGTCCGGTCATATTCCGGGACAAATTGGTGGTTTGTTCCGACTAAGATATCTCGATCTGTCTAACAATACCCTGACCGGAGAACTAGCTGCAGCTAATCTTAGCAACTGCTTACAACTCAGGGAAATCAACTTTCGTGGAAATGGCCTAAGAGGGAAACTCCCTACAGAGCTTTCCAATTTGAAGAGACTTCAAATACTTTCTCTGGGTATGAACCAATTCACCGGTGGGATCCCTTCGGCTTTTGGGAATTTTTCATCCCTTCGAGAATTGGTATTGCATATTAATCATTTGGAGGGAAGTATACCGCATGAGATTACACAGTGTTGGAATCTGAATGTCCTTTACCTTTCCGTCAACAACCTAACTGGTACACTATCTTCTACTTTCTTCAATATGACTTCGATTACAGAATTTTCAGTAACAGATAACTCACTTCAAGGCACCATTCCAGCCAACATAGGAGACACCATGCCAAATTTGGAAGGAATATTTTTTGGTGGTAACAAATTTCACGGGACTATCCCTGTTTCATTTCCCAATGTCTCTAAGCTTCAAATTCTTGATTTATCAGAAAATTATTTTGTAGGAAAAGTTCCAGATAATATTGGTAAGTTAAAAGATCTTCGGGCTTTGAACCTTGAGTTCAATCTTCTAGGTAGCAATGATCCTCTCAATGACTTGGCTTTTTTAACCTCTTTGTCAAATTGTAGTAATTTAAATATATTTTCCATAGCTAGCAATAGGTTTGAAGGTAAATTGCCAAACACCATTGCTAACCTCTCATCCAAACTCCATCTTTTATATCTAGGGAAAAATAAGTTATTTGGAACAATACCCAGAGGAATAAAAAATCTAGTTGGCTTGATTGCTTTAGGCCTAAACAAAAACCTTTGTTCAGGTGCTATTCCTAGTGAAATAGGTAGCATGCAAAAGCTACAACTTTTGACTTTAGGAGAAAACCAACTCTCGGGAAAAGTACCATATGCTCTTTATAACCTCACCTCTTTAGCTTCACTTGATATTCAAAAGAACAAGTTATGTGGCAATATACCTTCAAATGTGGGGAACTTCTTGAATTTGAATGAATTGTTCTTGTCAAATAATAGACTAGATAGCACCATTCCCCAACAAATTTTTGATTTGCCATCTTTGTCTAAGTCTCTTTACCTCTCTAGCAATTCATTTACTGGCCCATTATCTCCAGCTGTGGGAAAATTGAAAACACTAAATACCTTGGACATTTCCCGAAACAAATTATTCGGCAAAATTCCAGAAGCAATTGGGGATTGTTTGAGTCTTGAATATCTTGATATACATGATAACCTTTTTGAAGGAAAGCTCCCACCCTCTTTGGCTTCCCTAAAAAACATTAGGTATTTGGATATCTCAAACAACAAGTTGACTGGAGAGATATCCAGAGAATTCCAAACCTCCGTTTTTTGCAATATTTGAACCTTTCCTTCAAC
>NXFB01001663.1:4593-17402 GCA_002525835.2 Ipomoea batatas
AAATAGTAGTTAGGTAAACAAATACGGAGTAATTGACAATCTTAATTTCTTATACAAGCTGGAATGGCGGTCTTTGGAATCTGAGTGTGCAAGCTACTGATGTGACTATTTTTTGAATTTTTGACAGCATGTTAACATATTAGGTTATAAACACAAATTTTAAAATGCTTATATTGATTACAAAATCTTGTTTGTTGTCTTGATATAATAAAGTTGTTGTTAGAGAGAGACCTTGGAACTGGATTTAAAACAACTAACACCTTATTCAACAACATAAATGAAGTTTTATCATATCTGATCTGGGACAATATAATTCTGAAGAATTTGAACAACTCAAATCCTCAATGACATAAGTTATCTCTGCTCATTAGAAGTTATTACTTAATTAAACAGACATTGAATCTCCTAAACTTTCATAATTAGATATTTAATTTGTATTCTGTACTTAAGCCAAAGTGATTGGTCACCTTTATCATCTAAAAACTAACTCTGATTGCTAAAATGGAGTGGCACACTATTGCAGACACAAACTAAACTTGGACAAATCTATTAATTTGGTAAGAGATAGCCTCTGCTTCGTAAATAATCAGCTTATCAGTCAATTTTGGTTTATTTGATCACTATTAGTTGTTTGACTTAGTTAAAAATCAACATATAAGTGTTTGGTTAATATGTTTTTTTTAACTCCAAAATACTAAAGGTTACTCAAAACAACTTTTTCAATTAGCTTTTTGAGAAAAGAAATTATACTAAACAGTTATTCGTTAACAATTAATTTACCAAACATTTTTCTATCATCAGCTAATGTTATCAACTAATCATAACTTCTAACCCAATCAGTTAACAGCCATTTACCAAACAGGTCATAATCTTAAACGCATACATCCAATACATTAATTATAAGTTATAACTGCAGCGCAGCTTACACAATCTGTCCTTCCTAGTGGCTAAAAAAAACATAAAAACCTCAACATCCACATTTATATGATAAAGAAATTGTTTAATTTAACTCTTTTGAGTAACTAAGCAGATGCCAGAGAGGTTGGCATTTTATTTTAAACAAATTAAAATTGCATCTTCAGATTGTTACAGTGTTGCAGTCTTGCAGATAGATGCCTGTGAGAACATCTGCTCTGCTGCATAACTGTTTTTGTCAAGATTTAACCAAACAGTAGCACATAAAGACACAGGCAAAGAACACAAACCACTACAGTACAATTTCCTTTATATCAATGTAAAATATAGGTATATTCTCCATGAAAATATTCATATCATTCTCCTCATAAAATGCAAACATTGGTATATTCTACCAAACACAAAAACCAATTCAAATCAAAATACCATGTTAACAATTCCGATTGCCAATTCCATGTTGATTTATATGTACGTGTATGCATACAACTGAAGAGAATCAGTAATATTACTCACATTTATTAATACCTCCAGTGGTCTTTCGAGTATTATGGTATTACCATCAAAAGTCCTCCGAGTATAAAATGACCAGCAAACGTCTTTCAAGTATCATAAAGTGACCAGCAAATGCCCTCTGAGTATAAAAAAAAATGACCACTTGTGGTCTTTCGTTTAAAGGTATGAGCTAGAGTGGCGTTACATTTACGACTTTGGTTGGGTACACTCAGTTTACCCTTCAATTTAACACCACTTTCACACATTTGCTAACGGAAGACTACGGATGGTCACTTTTTGATGCTCGGAGGACGTTTACTAGTAACGGCACAATACTCGAAGGACCATTAGAGGTAATAATTCGTCCAAGCTGATTTTTGTTTTTTTTTTTTGAGTATTTTACTGGCTAGAACATTGGGAATAGATTAATTTCCACTCTTAAATAGTGATTGCAGATTTTTCCTCATGTTTACACAAAGTATGTGAATATGGTTATAATAATAAAGTCTTACGTCTGTAAAGGAAAACAATTTTAAAAAGTGGTAAAGTATTAATATAAGAATTGACGTTAAAGAAAGAAAAGCAATTTATCATGTAAGTGAAAGGCTGAAAGCAGTACCAAAATAATGTATGAGCTCTGCTCTTCACTCACATGCCCAAAAGACGTAATCGAAGAGCAGACACATGCAAGTACAGTACATACAAATTTCTTACAGAAAACAGATGAAACTTTTCATTCATTCCCCATATAACAAACTGCACCCATCCAAGGCCACTATGCTTTTCATATTTGTTAAAATACAAAAGTAAAAACCCGATGAATTGAAGTCACATTGTAACTTTATATATACAAAAATTTGTATATTTATACAATGGATCAAGTTTTGCATGGAATTTTAGAGCTTGATCCAAAATGACATTCAAATTATGTGTTTGCGTTTAATAGATTGTGTGGTCTGTCGTTAATAGATTATGTGTCTGTCAATAAATTGAAGGCACACAATATATATGTTAATTACAAACACATAATATATTATAATTATAGACACATTATGTTACATAATATTTTAATTACAGACACAATTTTTAGATTAGGATCCACAATACAAAGTTGAAGTTTGTTTATAGTATAAAAATTGCTAACATTATTCCATGATAAATGTTCAACAATTCACGATAATATTGGAACCTAGAAATTGGGATTTGTTTTTACCGACATATCCAATAAAAAATAAAAAATAATAAAAAATAAAAAATAAAAAATGTCTGGAACAACTTAGTCAAGTTTGAGCAGATTGTTAACTTGATAACCACAAATTACAAGTTTGACTCTGAAGTAGTGTATTAACTTTCTTTGTTTGACATGACTAAAATGGATAACGTGGAATCCTAAGAATACAGAGATTCTGGATGATTTCAAATCACCAAAATTAGTCCTAACGAATTGAATATTAAAACCTGTTATTGAGTGCAGTATTTTAGCAAGGAGGAAACATTACTATCAATATACAAAGGTGTAGATAAATGAAAAAAAAAATACTTTCCTTCTATTCCGTCCCCAAAGTAAAAACATGAAATTTCCATATGGGATAAAGACAATTAAAAGGATTTCAGAGCAAAAAGATCAGATTTTGTTATACTAATATAATAATAATAATATTATTATTATTATAATGGCTAAACCAAGTTCTAAGTAGTTACTTTGTTAGAAATGAAAGTAATTAGTGGTCATGCACTGCATGTTAACGTGGGTGTGGCAACATGGGTGTATATATGGATTAGTGGCAACCATTTCTTTAGCTTTGTTAGTTTATCCTTAGAATAAATAGGATGTTTACTAATCTTTTTATTCATCAATTTTAATATATCAACATTTGGTATCAGAGTCTGTCGACCTTTCAACCCCGAGTTATTGTTCGTAGTGAAATACAGCGGCCACAAATTTCAAGGTTTTTGGATGTTTGGCATTTGCACATGTAGTGCCAGATCAATTGAGAAAGAAGTTAGATGATAAAGGTGAGAAGTATATATTCATTGGTTATAGTGACACTTCAAAGGTTTATAAACTATACAATCCTGAAACTATAAAGGTTGTTATAAGTCATGATGTCACTTTTGATGAATATATTGTCTAGGATTGGTCAGCTAAAGATGAAAGGTCAGTTGTTGTTCCTGTTGTTGAAACTATTGTTGATGAGCAATCGATTCCAGATAATGTCCAGTCTCCTTCGCAACCAGGGTCGTCTGTTCGACGATCTCAACGCGAGCGTCAATTACTAGCTCGCTTGCAGGATTATGTTTTGGGTCATGATAATGATCTGTCTGATGAAGAGATTGTTCAATTTGCTCTTTTTGCAGATTGTGACCCTCTATCCTTTGAGGAGGCTGCTATAGAAACTCATTGACTTAAGGCGATGGAGGAGATATGTGCCATTGAAAAGAATGGTACCTGGGAGTTAACAGATTTACCTCCTGGAAAGAAGTCAATTGGAGTAAAGTGGGTTTACAGGACGAAGTACAAGTCAAATGGAGAAATTGACCGTTTTAAAGCACGGTTGGTAGCAAATGGCTACAAGCAGAAACCAAGTATTGATTATTTTGAGGTTTTTTGCTCAAGTAAGTAGACTTGATACAGTTCGAATGGTTATTTCTCTTGCTGCTCAAATGGATGTCAAGTCTACTTTTTTGAATGGTTTTCTTGAAGAAGAAATATATGTTGAGCAACCTGCAGGATTTGTGACGAAAGGGGAAAGAAAATAAAGTTTACAAGTTGAGAAAAGCTTTATATGGCTTGAAGCAGGCGCTTAGGGCGTGGTATGGTTGCATTGACTCTTATTTTGTTGAAAGTGGTTTTATGAGATGTCCTCATGAACACACTTTGTATGTCAAATGCACTGATTCTGGTGATGTTGTTATAATATGTCTGTATGTTGATGATTTGGTTTTTACTGGAAATAACTTGAAGTTAATCTCAGAATTCAGGGAGGCACTCATTAAGAGATTTGAAATGACTGATATGGGTCTTATGTGTTACTTTATTGGCCTTGAGGTTGTTCAGGTGGATGGTGGAATTTTTATTTCACAGAAGAAGTATGCTGCTGATATTTTGAAAAAGTTCAAAATGGAAAACTACTCCAAACCAGTTTCAACTCCGGTAGCTGAAAAGTTAAAGGCGTCCAAAGATGAGTATGGTAAGAATGTGAATGTTACAGCTTATGAATGCTTGATTGGGAGTTTGATGTATCTGGTGGCAACAAGGCCGAATATTTCTTTTGGAGTTGGAATACTTAGCAGATTCATGGAGGAACCAAAAGAATCACATTGGGCTGCAGCAAAGCGAATTCTGAGATATGTCAAATGTACGAGTAATGATGGAATTTTTTACTCTACTAATGAAGTTGTGGAGCTCTCGCCATGTTCATTAGAACACAACCATGCTTAACTAGCCAAAGAAACATGCAAATTCGCATGGGGACTTTTAATTGCCAAATATTTTGCCACTCGAACTGCCCACCAGTGCGGATTGAAGCAGTAATAGAATCATAGGTAGAACGAATAACAAATTCTCCACTGCTATCCCAACTCCAACCAATATCATCCTCGTCTTTTGTATCTGTCGAAAGGACAAGGCTAGCCAGTCTATTAGCAGCATACGACGGGGGCAAGGTTTGGATTCGGTCTCATTTCCAACCCATTCCTTCTTCCCAATAATCGTTGGCACTTGCATATAGCTCTGGAAGGCTCACAGGTGCTCGCATCAATTGATACAAAGGTTGATCACCAATCCATTTATCCATCCAGAAATGAGTATTGCAACCATTTCGAACAATTTTAACCAGTCCATCCTCCACTATCGGCATAGCTGCCATAATGCCTTTCCATGCATTAGAAGCACTACCATATCTACCTTGCTCCGTACGATTATACTTGTGTAACAGAACTTGAGCCCACAGACTACCTTTTTCTCGTGACGCCATCCTAATTTGGCCATGTTCATTTCATGGAATCTTTGAATACCTAGGCCACCATCAGCCTTTGGTCTAGTTACCATTTCCCAGTTAACTAAACTTATTTTGATGGATTCATTACCATTGCTACCCTAAATAAAACGACGAGTCTTTTTCTCTATTTCTTGGCAAATACCTTTTGGAAGGACAGTAGTATGCATCGTGTAGAACGGAATGGCATTAAGCACCGACTTTGCCTTAGTCTTCCAACCTTCCAATCTAGCTTTCACTCTCTAAAAGATCGTCGAATGTACGGCAAGTAACACGACCATGGAAAGACAGGACACCTAGATATTTACCCAAGTCTTCCGTTCTTTCAATATTAAGCCTGGCCGCGATTTCTTCTACAAGATCATGATTAACGTTTATTGAGAAAAACACCTGCAATTTGCTGTAACTTATCATCTGACCCAAAGCCTCACAAAATCTATTAAGACAATCTCGAATAATCTCTACTTGCGCGGTAGAAGCCTCTGAAAATAACACCATATCATCCACAAAATAGAGATCGAATAAGGTCGGCCCCGTGGGATCCAGCTTGGTACCTTTCCAATTGCCTACTCCTACCTTTTTGAGTAATCATTTGACTGAGTTTCTCAAGACAACTCACAAAGAGGGCCGGAGACATGGGGTCTTCTTGACGGATGCCCCTCCCAAGAACAAACTATTGCAGTCTATCCCCATTCCAAAGGATCGACATTCAGGGAGTTTCCACACATTGCATAATTAAATTCACCCAAGATGTGTTAAATCCAATCTCCCGAAGTGCACTCCGAATAAAATTCCACGAAAGACGGTCATAAGCCTTCTCAAGGTCTAATTTAATAGCCATATAGCCAAGAGATCCCCGCTTTACTCACATGGTATGCACTACCTCCTAGTATATGAGGACATTATCCGAAATATGTCTTCCAAGACTAAAGAACTTTGAAATGGGCTCACAATCTTGGGCAGAATGAACTTCAGCCTATTCATAATAGTCTTAGTAATTACCTTATAGCTGACATTACACAAACTGATAGGTCGAAATTGTTTAATGTTCTAAGAGGATTTGACTTTTGGGATAAGAACAAAATGGTTGTCATTTAATCCTTCCGACAATCTGCCTGGCAGGTACGCGTGTTTCACAAGATCAAATAGATTCTCCCCCACAGTACCCCACATATGTTGATAAAACATAGTGCGAAAGCCATCAGGGTCCTGGGGCTTTGAACAGAGTATTTGATAGCGCACCATGCACCACCTCTTTAGAAATATCTGAATTTAAAACTCCCCAATCTTCTACGGTCATCCTTGGGAACGTTCCTTCCAGTGTAGTAGTATTTGAAATATTACCTTCGCATGAGAATAAATTCATGTAGTACCCTCGAACGTGGTTTTTAAGAAGATCCATGTCACCAATCCAAATGTCGTTCCCATCTCTAAGGCATTTAACAATATTACGAGTCTTCCTAATGGTGGCTGCCACATGGTAGTAAGCCTTGTTACGGTCACCCGACACAATCCATTCTTCCCTCGATCGTTGGAACCACATGAGCTCCTCCTGATACAAAATATCCTAATATTCCTCTATAAGATTTTTCTCTAATTTCGCAAGGCCTCCATGATACAGGCAAGATAGGTGTTTCTGAACCCCTCTTAAACGAGCTAGAACAATTTTCTTACGGTGGTTAATGTTTCCGAAAACCTCCCCGTTCCATTTAGTCAACTCCTCCATCATCTAGGGAATATTGTCCTGAATGCCTTGATCATTTTGCCAAGTATGATGGATTACCTCTGATAATTTTGGGGACATAAGCCATGCCTCTTGGAACTTGAAACCTATACTATTCGGCCGCGGTTGACATTTCCTTCTGTTAATCTAATGAGAATTGGCGCATGATCAGATGATACTCTCGGGAGGTGAGTAACATTAGCTTCTGGAAAGCGTTGTCTCCAACTAATATTACATAGAGCCTTGTCTAATCTAGCTCCCTTAGTCTGCCCAGTTGAACTGCCTTTAGCCCAAGTGAACGTAGGGCTACTAAATCCCATATCAATGAAGCCCTCATTCTGAATCCAATTTACAAAGTCCGAACCGCGCTGCGAAGAGAACGCGTTGTAATTATTAGTTTCCTCCTGGCTAATAACTGAGTTAAAATCCCCAGCCGCCATCCAAGCTCCCGTAATCCCACGTTTGGCCATTGACAATTCACTCTACAATCTTCAGCAGAGATGACGAGTCGGGCTTTCGTAAACAACCACATAGTACCATGCATGCCTCCTTGGTCGCCACTTGAACCTGAAGAAACACAAATTGGGGATGAGTGTGAATCATCGAAACTTGCAAAGAGCTATTCCAAAATACCTAAATCCCACCGCTAAACCTAACCGCCTCAACCCGGACCCAATCCGAAAATCCCAGCTTCGTGCAAATGACATTTTCATGTGAGTCTGGATCATATTTTTAAGGATGCGATGGAAGGCTTTGCCACTAGCTCCTTAACAATTCCAAGTAATAAAAATCACAGGAAAGAGGAGAAAAGGAAACTAGAAACACAAAGGGAAAACACGAAAACCACAAAAACAAAAAAAACAAAAAAAAAAAAACTAGACAGGGGGTTTTGTAGCGCCCCCGTCCTCCACCGGAATCCTGTGCTGCATGTCAATATACATTATAACGTCACCCTCATCATCAATCTCTCCCGGAGGATCACCATGATGTTCGATCATGGGATGGTTGTCCACATGAACTACTTCCCTGTTGTTCTCTCCGTTTTGGACTATTTTAGAGCTAATTACTTTTCCCCCTTGAACCCCACGATTTACCACATGCTCGTCCTCCTCCGTCGCACGTCTGGAACATGAGCCAATTTTCCTCATTCCCTGCGTAGGCTTTTTCTCTGTTACAAGCACTGAATTTGTTCTAGCAGGTTCATTCTAAATTTTCTTTTCATTAGCAACACACCAAGCTTTGTGGTTTGACTGCAACTATTCGTAATAATCTCCCTGCATTTATCTTCTCGAAGCCACATATTATGAAAGCAGAAACGACGCTGGCGGGTGCTATTTGTAATCACTATAGGGGTAAGAACAAGCGGTAAGTGATCACTATATTGGCAAGTCGACGAGCAAGTCTTTGCACCTTAAGATAATTTTAGCCAAGAATCTATAGTAAGAATATGCATGGTCTAACTTTTCTTCAACCATAACCGGTGTGCCCGGAGATCTTTCCCAAGTATACTGATTACCCGTAAATGCAAAGTCCTGAAAACCACAATCTGCTACAGCTTCGCTAAAACCTGTTACAAGCCAATTAGGATGAGGGTGATGTCCTCGCTTTTCATTTTGGTGCAACAGATCGTTGTAGTCCCCCTTAATCACCCATGGCAATGTACTTAACCCAGCTAAAGCTCGCAACAACTGCCAAGGTTCCCTTTGTCTAGATCTCTCCAAGTACCCATAATACCTAGCGAACCTCCACTTCGGGCTATCGGTATCAAGAGTTATGGTTGAATCAACATGATTAGTTGAGTATCTCGTTACCTCCAACTTTATTGATTCATGCCATAGCAAAACCAGCCTTTCTTTGTGTCCACAAGCATCAACAACGAACATATTCTAAAAACCCAGTTGCACTCTTATTGGTTCTGTAAACACAAAATATTCGAAATTGTATATATTCACAATATCGGGTTACAGTGTATATGTAATTGAAGGTGCGGGTACAAAATCTCTGTATAGTCCTCTGATTCTTCACTGACGTGTTCTACTGAAGTGCCTCCGGGTTTCAAGTGGCGTAGCCTCCGGGATTCAAATAGCGTAGCCTCCGGGATTCAATTGACGTAACTTCCGGGATTCAAACGGCGTAGCTTTCCGGGATTCAAGTGGCGTGGCCTTCCGGGATTTAAGTGGCGTGAACTTCAACAGAATCCGTCAAGCTTCAAAATCTTTAACCGATTCAAGTCTCTAACTTCTAACTGCTTCAAAATGCCTTCAATGCCTTCAATGCTCTCAAGTCTTCAATCTTCAAGGTGTGTTCTAAATGTGAAATGAGGGGCTCTATTTATAGTGGAGTGTGCAACCAACTTCCCTCAACAAACTCCCTAATTAATTAATTAAATAAATAAATAATTAATTAAGGGAATGAACATTGCCATAATCAAGTCCAGGTTCAAAACTCTATCATCTAATTCAAATTCAAATTAATTATAATTATTAAATTCAAATATAATAAAATTATATTTAAATTATAATTATAATTATTATTAAATTCAAATATGAATCAAGCTTGGCCCATTAATTCAATTACCCAACATCAATTTAATTGGGCTAATTAAATTAATTTAATCATCATGACCCAATTAATTAAATTGGTCCAATAATCAATCTCAACCTTAGGCCCAATAATAATTTAATCGGTCCATTTTCGAGCTCCAATTTTCTGTGTCTACAAATTACCCCCTCGAGACTTGTCGAGACATGCTGCTTGATATGCTTGGAGCGAGGAAGTCTCGAAACTTTATAATTTGACACCATTTTGGTCAATGGGTCAAATAATTGATCGAACTTTAATTAAACCCATTAAGCTTGATGCTCAAAATAGACTTCATATTCAGGCCCATCTCTAATCACTTTAATTACAAAAGATGTTGGTGTATTCTAGCTCTGTGAACCAAATGATATGCTTGAACATTTGATGAGCCCAACAGTTCATGAGCCCAACCCAACTTAATCTCATGAGATGTCTCAAACTCAAGTCACAGTTCAATATTTCTCTTCACGTAAATTTCCCCTTTTTTTTTAAGTAAGCATGTAAATCCTAATTCCAGTAAGAACCAAGATCATGCGTGATTCCAGCGGCACAACTGGCTGCAGAGGCTTTATCTCCATCATATTAGGTTGTAGAGTTTCAATCCAACTCCAACTACAATCCCTTCTCCGAGCACTATAAATAGCACCTCAATATCCCCAAACCCACAGCAACCAACGAAACAGAAATCAAGGGAGAGCAAGGAAGAGCATTTGCGATTCGCTTCTCAATCAGGTAAATTACTTACGTTTTTTTTATTTTCATCTTCCCCATATGTATCTCATCCGTAGGAGAAAGGAACAACATTCAAGAACAAAAAAAGAAATCAATAAAGACACTGCCATAACCTTTCATTCTCCACCGTCAAATTGCTACGACGACGAGCAACGGGAAGTCTGCCGAGTAGGACAACCACCGGAGCGCGGTATCATTGATGCCGCCCGAGAGTGGGTTTCTACTCGGAGTAGACGAATTTCCGTTGTTGACCGAGCTTCTCACTGGACCATTCAATCCGTCGCACCGCCGATGAACCAAAACTACTATGCCGCTGCTTTCAAAGTCCAGAGCCCGTTGGAGCTTTCTGTCGCTGGAGTTGTTTGTCATCTGTTGGAGGCCGCCGAAATTTGCTGTTGGAGTCTGCCGTTGTTGGAGTACATTGCAGAGGCCTTGTTTTTCTATTGTCGACACTGAAGAGTCGCCATTGCAAATGACCATGGCTGTGGGAAATTAAAGCTGATGTTGCATAAGTCTTTTATTCATAGCTGAAGCCGTTTGCTAATTTCAAAATGGCCTTTCACGTGACTACCACCTTTATTGGGAATGAAGCAAAGTGATGTGCCAGCTGGGTCCCACCTTTCACTTCCCTTTACATTATATACAATGCATACGTTCAACATGTTATAACTATTATGCACAAAGATACTTAGCAAAACTTTTTTTTTAAAATAAGATACTTAGCCAATTAAATTAATTAGATACTTAGCTAATAAAAATGTACAAGGCGTAGCTTTTTTCCCTTTGGTTTCTTTTCTTTTTCTATTTTATTTTTTTTTTCGTTTTTCTTGTTTTTTTTTTGACCCCTAAGTTTTTTTTTTTTTGCTTTTTTTTTTCATTCTTTTTCTTTCTGTTTTGCTTTTACGTTTTTTTCTTTTGTTTTGTTTTTTTTTTTTTGCTCTTTTTTTATTTCTGTTTCTTTTCGTTTTTTTTCTTTCTTTTTTTCTTCCTTGATCCTTTGTGTTTTGCTTTTTCTTTTGTTTTTTACTTTCATAACTCTAAATAACAACAAAGTTAATTATTACTATTATATTATACCTTAGATAACAATAATAATAATAATAACTCTGTTAATAATGTTGAAAATAATAATGATAACCTTAATCATTATCATCATTATTTTTTTTCAGTAATTTTTCTCAATTTTGACATAATCTCAACGCGACTCAAAGATGGTGCAATTTCAAGACCAATGGTTCGAAGGACAAAGGAAATTGGTGATATCAAGCACCAAGAGCGACCACAAAGTTACATTGGCCGTCAATCATCCTCTTGCATCCCCTTCACCCCCAAAGCTCACGGTGTCATATCACGAGCGCAATTGGACTCCTGAGTACGAAATTCCACCGTCCAAAGTGTGGACTCTGCAACCGGGATTGAAACACAAACCTTCCACGGATATCCTTCCCACGTTGGGGAATCGCATAATTGATAATGAGGTCAAGTGGGGTAACGACATCGATTTTAGAGGCGAATTCATTTACACTCCAGGATACTGGGAATGGGCTGAAGATGTACTTAACCTCTTCAAAACAACTCTAAGGGAAGGCATGATATATGATGCCGTGTTCGCGTCGTTGTTCACATACGACCGCAACGTTGACATTGTCCAAGCTTTTTGCGAAGCGTGGTGCCCACGCACCAACACATTGATTACCTCCTCCGGCGAGATGTCCATATCGCTGCGAGATCTGTACATGCTTGGAGGGTTGCCATTGCTTGGGGATATCTACGATGAGCGCATCCCAAACGCCTTGGACTTGAACAAGGGTTCATACACATGCTGTGCGCACTTACTCGAGGCGTTTTTTCATTTGACTCAACAAGAAAATCACACCACTTTTATTCAAGCATCCCGATGGATCGACTTCTGGTGCAGGAAAACCCGAAGATATCCAGCTCCTCCACCTCGAAAAGAGAATAAGAAATCTCGACCAAAGGCTACTCACAACCCGAGCGGGATCCTTGAAACTGTTCCTAGGTGGTCGTACGTGAGTAAAGCACCCTTCGTCTAACTAAACATCCCCCAAAATCTTGAACAGGAAGTCTATTTAGCAGCATTTCTAGCGTGTTGGCTTTGTACGTTCGTACTACCGGGCGACCCCACGGCAACCATTCGCCCTGAGACTTTTAATATGGCGTGCAGAATGGTGAGAGGGATTAAGGTATGCCTCGCACCTCCAGTCCTTGCCAGCATCTACTACGGGTTAAACTCGATTTCAGAGTCTTTCTCCCCTGGTCAAATCGGCACTCCCTTCCCCATCCATTATGTGTATGGATGGCTAGCAGCTTACTTCAATACTCACTTCAAGACCCCTAGCCTCCTGTTG
>NXFB01001665.1:0-11403 GCA_002525835.2 Ipomoea batatas
TTGTAGAGCCGATCGAGGTGATGAGTTCAATCTACCTAGCTAGTTTGTTGAGCTTTAGTTTAACTTGTGAGTAGTGAATAAGAAAAAGGCTCAAACACTCAAACCCCTCCTACCTGCCACAATAAACAACAATGTATTCTGTAAACCCTTCCTTTAATTTGACAACCTTTCAATGAATTTTCAGCTTAATTAGTGTAGAAATGGCAGCTTAACTAGGCGACTCTACACTTCTGTGACTTCAAAATATTTATTGTTAACTTTTCGGATGTAAAGGAAAAAATATAAATAAATAAATAAATATATATATATATATATATATATATATATATCATGTGAGATAGTAGCCATGTTCATAACGACAGTGGGGGCAGCTGCCGCCCTACCACATATATAGAAGAAGTTTATACATATCGAATTTTTTTATTTAAATATGTAACTCAAACTATATGAATCCAATATAGTATAGGAAATTCATTATAATTGTTATTAAAATAAATGTGAATCCAGTATAGTATAGGAAATTCATTATAATTGTCACTAAAATAAAAATAAATGTTTGCAACTTTATAAAATTGATAGTCTAAATATTTGGTCTAAAAATTATAGTCTAAATAAATACTACTTTTAGTTTGAATTTTTCTAAGTATTCTTAATTCTCTTTTGAGTAATATTGTCATTGTCTTCATCTTTACTATTTGTTCTCTTCCTTTTTGTTGGTAGTGTGTTATTTGCAATTGGGTTATTGTTGGTAACATAGATGACAACGTCATGCAATGAGATTATGATATAGGAGCTATGGACTTTCCTTTAGGTGTTCTGCTCAGGGTTCATTTTGTTCAACCATTATTGTTGGATGAGTTATTGTGGATAATAAAGAAATCCCTAATTTAAGGAAACATATTAAATAAATTAGTAAAAAAATTTGAAAATTTTAAATATGATGTATTCTAAATATATGAAAAGGTAGTTCTCACTTCAATTTGCTGGGTAATGGGTTATTTGAGTACTTTCATTGTCAACAAATCCCCCAAGTAGTTAATATGATTAGTGTCAAACTATTCTTTTTTTATTTTTTTCATGGTATTAATAAAATCTTTGGAAAAAATAAATATATAACATTATTTATTTGTATTATAACTTTGATATTTAATTACAAGATAGTGTAAAAAAAACATAATGGACAATGTAATGAATATCAATTGATGAATTTGAATGTACAGAATCTTTGTATTAGAGAAAATAAAGACAATATAACTAATGAAATTATTTTTCTTATTTAATTTATTGATAATGAATATTTTTTTAAAAAATATTAAGGCATTGTAGACACATAATTCTAAATTAAAAAATCCACATGTATCATTTTTTGTTATAACTACTAATTTATTTAATTCAATAAGAGTAAAAATAGAGTGATTCCGCTTCAATTTGTTGGGTTATTTGAGTACTCTATTTGTCAACCAATCCCCAAATAGTGAATATAATTAGCTTCAAATTATTTTTAAATTTTTTTTTCATGGTATTAATAAAATACTTGGTAAATAAATATATAACATTATTTTGTATTATAACTTTGATATTTAATTACAAGATATTGTAAAAATAAGATAATGGACAATGTAATGAATATCAATTGATAAATTTGAATGTAAAGAATCTTTGCATGAGATAAAATAAAGACAATATAACTAATGAAATTATTTCTCTTATTTAATTTAATTTTTTGATAATGAACAATTTTTTAAAATAAAGGTATTGTGGACACATAATTCTAAATTAAAGAAATATATATGTATCATTTTTTGTTGGAGCTACTAATTTATTTTAATTTAATAAGAGTAAAATAGAGTAAGGAACTTAATTATGTCAAATTTGATTGAGATGAGTTTCGAACCTAAGACCTTTCTTATAGAAATTAATGGGTAAGTTAAAAGTTAACGAAATATTAACGAAAAATAGAATATTTAACGGAAAACTTAACGGATAATCATAAAAGTAAGGTTAAATTAGGTAATCTCTATTAATAATATTAATCTGAATTATCTTAATAACAATCTATTTGATTAAATAATTCATCTGAACCATCCATTTGATTAAATAATTTGACCGCCATTTTTTCTACCCATTTTAGGCCTAACTCTCGTTGGCTCTTATTAGTATAGTAGATATATAAGATATATCAATATGTAATCAAAGGTTAGCATTGCTTAAATGGTAAGTCTGCATTATAAATGAAATGGTCCAGTGTAGGCTTTGATGTATTTCTTTCAAAAAAATTTTAAATCAATAGTGAGAATGAATTTTAACTGAATTTTCTTTTTTTTTTTGAGAAATTTAACTGAATTTTCTATTTGTAATATTGTGGTTTTTTTTTTCATTCTTAATATTAATAGTGAGATGAGTGAAATTTTGTTTTTCGCATTTTTAAAATATTAATAGTGAGAATTCTAATTGAATTTTTTATTTGTAACATTGTGACTTCCTTTTTTTTTTCTTTTTTAATATTAATAGTGAGATGAGTGATTTATAATGTTTTTTCCAATCAAACTATTTTATCTAATTAATTACGGAGTATGTGTTGTATTTTATTTTAAATATTTTTATCTTGATGTATTTCGGCTTTTCATCTGTAGTTAACAATATTTATGACTCGATCTCTAAGTGTTTCATTTTTTTAAAAAGAATATCTCGTTAGTTTATTTTTTGCCCCCACTAAGAAAATTTTCTGGATCCGCCACTGTTCATAACATATAAATATGAATAATGATTATTGCTAGCAAGGAATCTCATTTTTGATCCATTGTAGTCTTCGATCAGGATCACAATTAAGATTGAGAAAAAATCACTTTATTACAATGATCGGTGAGCTAAGAAAACAAGGTCCATTTCATCTAAAGTCAAACCATTAATTTCTTATAATGCACGATTAAGCTTCTGAAATATATCTATATCACAATCATATTAAGGCCACCAGACAAGTTCTTACCAACTTATTAGCTTCACAGCATTAAGCATATTATCAGCACATATCTGATAGTTTCATCATGATTCCTCTTTCTCTTACTTGAATTGTTTTTTTTGTTCCATCATTTTGTGTCTCATGTTGTGTATTTATGAAGTCAATGTCATCTAAATCAACAAATGCACTACAATCTGTTTCAACTCTTATATTATTTTGTTATTCAGCTTGTATTTCTTCAATTAGTCATTAATTGCCTATACATCTTTTCCAGTTGTAAGATCTTTAAAATATATTGCAAATAAGTCATTATAAAATCTAAAACTTCTTGTTCTAAAAGGTGTAACTTCTTTATGACTCTATGATAAACATATAAAATAAATTATTAGTACGTATACATTAATAAAAATAAATAAAAGTAAAACAATCGTAACTACTTATAATTAAGTATGATTCTTAAATTGTATCTTTAGCATAAATCATGTGTTTTTGCTCATTCCAACCGAACCCATTAGTGTCTTTACCTATCACCATATCATGAATAATGCTCCATTCTTTTTTCAAAATTTTAATTTTAATCTCAATATGTGACTTAGCTTTTATGGTAGAATTTAGTATTTTTTCAAAATCGTTCTTGCAAGTTCTAATAAATAACCTGTCTTAAACCCTGTATGAGAACTATATTTTCCTATATTATGTATTTCGGTCAAACAAGACACTAATATAATGTGTTGGTCTCGGTTGGAATGAGCAAAAACACATGATTTATGCTAAAGATACAATTTAAGAATCATACTTAATTATAAGTAGTTACGATTGTTTNAAATAAAAACTTTATAACACTTCAACAAAAGAAATTTCAAGTGAATAAATTCAACTTGAAATGCACAGCGGAATATCGTACGGTAAAGTGCTATAAATGAAAGTTACATAAAATTGAAGAGATAATTAACATGCAACACGTTGGAATGTCTTGAAATGGCTCAAAGAATAAGTATGCAAAGTTTGAAGCACATGCGAACGTGGGAACACACAAACCCAGATGTATAAATCAACACAGTATAAAAAAGGGTTAGTGAGTCAAACATGCAAAATAAGTAAAGTGCTGTAAAGTAAAGAGAGGCAAATATTTATAGTGGTTCAGAGGTGGTGTAAACCTCATATTCCACTCTTCTGATCTCCTTTCACTCCAAGGAGGGAATTCCACTATCTCGTTCACCTAGATACAAATAGTGAAACACCAGTGCTACACAAGCACTTCCTGAGTGTCTCGCACAAAGCTACACTCAATCACGAGCTCCTCGCACAAAGCTAAGCTCCCGAGCGCTTCGCACAAAGCTACGCTCCAACCAAGTGTCTCGCACAAAGCTACACTCCTTTCTACACTCAGTATAGATGTTTTTGTTGTTGAAAGAAATAAAGATTTCTTTTCTAAGATTTGAATTCTCTCGTGTATAGCTCAATATCTCAGCACTTTGTATTTTGATCGTATTCACCGCTCAGTATTACCACTTTTTTTTTATCACCGTTTAGTTCGTAGTGCCTCTCGGTTCTTAGATCTGCTTGTCTTCTAGTCTTCTTGGGCTTTTTATTTTTATTTTTTGGTAATTCTATACGGGGTATTTCTCCGTCCGTTTAACGGTCTGGGTACACCCACGTTCGCTCCGAGAGGCACAGGAGCTGGCCCAAGGGGAATCGTCACTTGTGGGAATCGAACCCGGGTTCTCCCGAAATTCTTCCCCACAAAGAGAGCTCATTTGCCACTTGAGCTACCCCATTGAGTTTCTTGGGCTTTTTATAATTCAAAGAATTATTTGCCCGTTGTGAACATTCAAATTTTGAACGTTCACTTGATCTGATTAGTCATACCAATTGATCTTGATGGTCATAACTCTTCATTTAATGACCATACCGTTGATCTGATAACTTTGCCAATTTGATCTGATAAGATCTCCAATTTGATCTGCAACATTTAATGCTGCTGGTAATTTTTGAAACTTGTAGCCTCCAATTTTTTACTTTGTTGCCTTCACAGCTTGATATTATGGACTTTGTATCCTTCAAAGCTTGATATTTTTGACTTTGTTGCATTCTTGATTTGATCTTCAGAAAATCACCATCTTCAAATTTCTTCTGGTTCATGGCTTCACGTACTGGACCTTCAAAATATATATGGAACTTAAAAAATGGCTAAGTGTAAGTTCCACTCAAAGTTGCTCCATAACATGCTCTAAAAAGCCTTTCACGCGTGTAGGAATGATGTATTGTTCACGCGCACAAAAGCCTGCCAAAGTTTCTCTATGTTGACCTTGACTAGCTCCATGTTGACTTGACTAGCTCCTTGTTGACTTGACTAGCTCCATAAGTTGCTCCAAAAATCTTAGCCGTGCCAACTAGCTCCCAAGCTTAGTCCAAGATGACTAAAATGTTACTTATGGGATTCAAACGCTAGACTAGGTAAGTAGTATGCTCAAGTCTTTAACCAATGCTCCATATCAACTCGATTTCCTCCGCTTTGACTTCTTGACCTTGACTAGCGCTTGTAGAGCTTGACTTGCTCCACAACTAGCTCCATGAGTTACTAAAATATTGACTTCCTCTTTGGAGTTGGGTCGTGGCAAACTAGCTCCACTCCTTGGTCTTCAAGAGCTAAAATTCTCTTCATAGGATTCAAACTCGAGCCTACTAGCATAGATAACCTGGGTCTTGTCCATTGGATCATACATACTCATGTGTATAATATAAGCAAATGAATTACAAGTCTCATGACATAAAGGACTTTATAAAACAATAATTCGAACAAATCTAATGTCATGAACTTGACTTCCGGGCCAACTCTCTACACTCTAAAAATAAAATAGAGGATTTCTAAAATTACAATTTGGCTCATCAAAACTTTTACAATTTTATTCCAAACAATTTCTCCCTTTTTGATGATGCCAAAACCTATACTCAATCATATTTGGCTTAGTCTAGAAATTAACTAATTTTATTTTTCAATTTTATTGCGACTAGCCATTACGATGAGTGTACATAGATTTTTTGACCTACGGCTTAATTAATTTTGACTTGCACGAAAGATATGCATTGTTGGATTAATTCATCTTAAAATTTTACTTTTTCTACCAACATGCATGCTACAATATTTAAAGTCAAATTAAAAGTCATAACACACAAAAATAAACAAAAGATATTTTATAGCAAAATATGCATCAATAATTCGAACCATATCACAACAATTCGAACCATCATTTTCATGTCATGAGCTTGAATCAAGTTAACACAAAATAAGCTAAGAACAATTTTACATACCCAACATGTTATTGATCCTCTTCCTTAGCTTACCAAAGTCATTTTTGTCCTCGGAATGGTAGAATTTTTGATACACTCTTCCAAGCTTGTAGCATTCCGCGGCCTCCCGTAGATCATTTGCAGGGAATACATTGCGCAAATACCACCTTGCGCATTCCTTTGGATTCCTTCCATCTTGATTAAAGATAGGATCATTTAAAACACAAAAATGATCTTCAAATAATCTGGACATCCTATCTTCTCGCTCTTAATCGATCATCACGGGTGCAACGGGTTGACTTGCTTGCCTTGGGGCTGAAAAAGTAGAAAATACATTTCCTGAAGGGTTAGAAAAATTCTTGAAGGTTGGCTTCACTCCTTCCCCCTGTGCACGTTCCCCCTGTGTAGATGCACTTGAACTTGAACCTCCCATGTGGCCAAATTGATTGACCACTCTTCCCCCTGTTTTGGAAACATATAAAATTTTTGAAAAATAATGTGCATCTCCCTTTTGTTGCACACGAATCTCACGGTCAAGGGAAAGACATTCTGCTTGTTTTCCCTTAATCTCCTTCAAATCCTTTGCCATCTCATGTAACATTGTGACTAAAGAGTCACAAGTCTCGTAAACCGTAACAATTTTTTCCCTTGTCTTTTGGATTTCCTCTCCTTGAGCATTGTCGAAATTTTCAACAATTTTTCTCAACTTCTCTAATTGCTCCATTTGATGAGTATACATCCCTTTCAAAATGGAGACCTCACCCTTTTGAGCTTGTATGATTTCGGCCATAGAGTATTTATCCTTTTGGATATTCAAGCTTAATTCGACCTTCAAGGCCGTGACTTTATCACGCATAACCAGATTTATTCTTGCAATCCTCTTTTCCATCTCCATAATTTTGTCACTCAAGGCTTGGATTTTATCATTTGTTGCCTTTGTAGAACTTTCCATTCTTTCATTAAATTCTTCCATGTCATCCTTAATTTGATCAAAATGTTGATCTAAATCATTTCGTAGGCTTTCCAAATTGTCACGTGTAGGCAAACTTGGACTTCCAACTTGTATACCAAAGGGGTCCGGACTGGTGTTAGGGCTGTCCGATCCAATTGCAGCTTCTTGATTACGTCCATGTAGAGGACGTTCACACTACTCCCCGTATCAACCATGACCCTCTGGACATCTACTCCCATGATATCAATCGTCACTACCAGGGCTTCCGTTGCGCAGTCCGGGTGTCCGGGAGATCACGATCTGTGAAGACAATCTGTTCTATCTTCGTTCTCTTCTTAGGGTTGACCCCATCTATTAACCCGACATGTAGTCACAAGCTCAATGACAGTGCTCTTCCGTGTTGTCGCCTCCTTCTAGTCCTCCAAAAATTACATGGATCACTTGCCTCGAGCCAGTCGGAGGAGGTTCCTGGTCATGTTCAGGTTCCTTGTCTTTCTTGTCCTTGTCGGACCGTTTGAAGAACTTTTTCTAACTGCATCACCCTTTTTACTTCTTTTCGGCGAACTGTGCCAACTCTTCGGACTGTAGCAAATCCTCGATCATGCCCTTTAGGACATGGCAGTCCTCCGTCTCATGAACCCTATTCCGGTGATAGGTGCAACACTTTTCCTTATTGGGTCCGTCTCTCGACAGCGAGCAACTGGATCATGTTACAAGCATGTGCATACTGCAGGACTTCTACGACCGGTCTAGTCAAAGGGGTATACACGGGGTTGCCATCGTGATCTTTCCGTCTTCGGTCAACAGCGGACGTCTCTGATCTCTCCTTTGGCCCCCAGTCTCCATCAACCACTTGGCCGAATTTGCATCCGTGGCAGTGGCATGATCGGTCACTCGACGAACTGCCTCCTTGTAGCTGAGAGGGGGTCGGAGAATCAGGTCTTGATATAGAGTTCCTGCCCTGAGCGAAGATAATAATAAATTGATCGCTATTCCATCATTGACCGGTTCAATCTCACCTATGGCGATCTTCCACTGTTCAATAAAAGTAGAGAGCGGTTCTCCCTCGCGCTGCTTCGCATTCTCTAAATACGTGAAGTGCTTTTTCACTGCCCTTGACATCACAAAGCGTTGCACGAACCTCCGGGCCAGTTCTTGAGAATTAGAGACCGAGCCGGGCTTTAGAGTCCTGAACCACTCAGCTGCTCGACCGCTTAATGTGGAGTACAACGCTCGGCACATGACCGCCTCAGAAACCCCCATCATAAGCATGTTTCTATAATACGAGTTTATGTGGTGTTCAGGATCCGTTCGGCCACTATAACCTTTGTCCCCAAGAACTCTAAGATCAATCGGGTAATGTTGATCCATTATGTCCTGGGTGAAAGATGTTATTAGCAAGTTGCTGGCTCTGTCTGTCGATTGGTGGTCGCCTTACTCCTAGTTCCACCGGTTGAACTCCTCTCTTACTTGATAGAGAATTCCTCTGGAAAGGTCGATGCCCTGGGCACGATTCTGGTCTCGGCGGCGCCAGGACTAGGTGGAACTCGCTTCACTGGAATCTTCGTCGCTTGGCACGATCGGTAGATCCAAGGACATCCGCCCCTCTTCTACCGGCCTCTGCCTTCTTTGGAACGGTGGATTGATCCGATCAAACACGCTCGCCCTCGGCTGGTCTCCGCGCTCAGCAGGGCGGGTGGCCCCTAACGTGCTAAGCTGGGAGAGTGTCAAGCATCTTACTGGCTCTGGGACTTGTGGTCGGGAAGACTAAGCCCTCCTTTTTTACTGCACTCTTTGGAGTTCAGGAGCTGTCGCCGAGGCTACTTCGACAGTTGTAGCTTCGGGCTTAGGCGGGGATTAGGGATATGCTGGTTGGGCCGGCTGTGCCGGTTGGAACGGGAACGACTGAGCATAAAAACGAGGAGAGTTGGGCCACCACTGCATGGGAGGGTCCATCGGGTATTGATACGGGACCGTGTAACACCCCGCATTTTCCCTATTACTATTTTATATATAAATATTTAAAATGAGGGGTTATTTATTATTAAGTAATTATTTTAAATAATTATAAGTATTACTATTTCTTATGGGCTTGGGACTATATACTCTTACATATATAATTATTGCTATGATAATAGTCTTTAGCCCAATATCCCTATAAGTATATATATATATATATGTCTTCCACATAAGCAATATTATTGAGCCACATGAAATATATTTCTTAAGAGTTATACTATAGCCCATAATTATAAATCTATATATATTTATAGACTATGATTAATTTGAGTCCAAATTATAGGCCCAAGTGTTTATTTGACCCAACTTGATCCAACCACCCCAATATAGCCTTTCTTAAATTGGCCTAGCCCAAAGTGGCAATATCTACCCTAAATAGTAGCTGCCAAATAAGGGAACCGAATGTTCAGCAGCCAAGGACCGTACTCCTTCTTTCGTCGATCACCCTCGTCTCACCTCTCCCTCACAGCTAAACAAACGGAATGCTCCAGGTAACAGCGATGAAGGCTCACGGCGACAACGGTGGAGGGCTCAGGCCGGCGACTTCCATTCCCGACGGTAGCTTCTCTTTCTTTCCCTCCTCTGTTTTCCCCGCAACGTAGCAGCGACAGGAACAGATCGGAGCGGCGGCTTCCTTCTCCATCCGGTGTGAGCCGCGGGCGTCGATGGCGAGCTCTCAGCGGCGTGGTTCAGCGGCACAGACCTCCCCGTCGTCCTCCTCCGTTCGGCCGACGACTACGACACCAGGGGGCCTTGGTCTCCTTCTCCTTCGCAATGCAGCGGCGTTAGGCAGGGGTGGTGGTGGCGGCAGTAGCTCTCCTCCTCCGACAGTTCTCCCCACTCCAGATGGCGACGGTAGCGGCGTACTCCGGCGGTGCAAGGCAACGGGCGACATGGCGATTTTCCCTTCCTGTTTCCTCGTCGGCGTGCCATAAACAGAGTGCAGGGTGACGGGCTTCACATATCGGTTCCCGGCGGCAGGAGAGAAAAGTGGCGATCTTCGTCGTTACTCCCGGCGGAACGAGGAAGCGAGCGTCGTGGCGGCTCTCCCCTCTCCGCTCGGCCAAGAACGGAAGCAAATAACGGCGGTAGCGGCTCCGTGAACCTATGCCGCATTCTCGTCTTCACCTCCTTTGTTCGGCAACAAGCAACAGAGTACGGGTGGTCCTTGGCACCTCCCCTGACCGTCTTCGTCGGCTTATGGCGTCACCGTCGGTGGCTGGGATGGTGGCTGACGGCGGGTGGGCGACGAACCCGCAGCATCGGCGACAAGCTTCTCCCTCTGTCGATGGTGATGGCCGGGAGTTTATCTGAAGATATTAAGTCGGTGGTTACGCAACAAAACACAAGAAACAAAGTGGCTTGGTGGTTGGGTGTTTGGTTTGTTAGGCGTGAGGGCACGGGTTCGAGCCTGAAGCTTGGCAGTGAGGTAATTGTTGTTTTTAAGCCTTGAGTTATTATAGTTTAAATGCTTTAGTAGATATTAGTTCACAATAATGCTTATGTTATGTTAGCATGGATTATAGGGTTAGTATTATAATAGGTCCATTAGGATTATTAATATCCTTGTTTTAGCATTAGTTAGTAATTAGATTAAATATAATTCGTATGGTCATATTGCATTAGCCTTTGAGCATGGAGTATAGGTTATTACTATGATGGACCGAGTAGGAATATTAGTATTGTTGTTAATAGTTAGTGACGGTGTTAGGTTATATTAATTCTTCAGGTTCACGGTTATGAACCGAGCTTTGAGTTTGGTGTTGCTTTGGACTAATACGCTTTTGGATTAATTACGCTTCAAAGGTAACCGTTATGTCCATCAAAATCTATTTTTACACTCTCATTCTATATGATAATATTTGGTGATTGGAAATCCTGAAATTCCTTGATTATTAGCCTGTTATTGATCGTGTCTACTGGATTTTTGACTTGTGTCTTGATCCTTGCCTAGTGTTGTTATGATTATTTGTTGGTTGGATTTCCATGTTATTTGATCTCTGTTGGATGAAATGTTGGTGTATTGTGATCTGATCTTTGTATTCTGGAGCATTTCTTTGTATTCTGAGCTGAGTCTGATTCGGTGTGTGAGAATTGCTCTTGCGGGGCGCTCTAGCGGGATAATGTAACCGTTGGGGTCTTCCGTGAGAGTAAGGGTAGTGGTTCTGGAGTCTATTGGAGT
>NXFB01001666.1:6405-17379 GCA_002525835.2 Ipomoea batatas
ATTTTTGAAGGTTCATTTTTAATTTAGTACATTATTAAGAATAAATATTCAATATACGCAAAAAAAAAAATTAAAAAAAATTGAACATATATCAATGATCGACCTTATAATATAAATCATAATCCACCGTATAATTTACCAACACCACCGTTTACTTGTGTACAGGTCATATTTTCATTACCTAAACTATTCCTTTGTATCATTATTACAATTTGTTGATTTGTTTATTAAAGTTTGAGAAACTGGATCTAGCTAGGACTCTAGAACAGCTTCAAGCCCAAGAATTTGTGAAAAATGTATCAATCAGGAAGACATGGCCAGTGGAAACTGGATTAAGAAATTATGCTCGGGAACTTGAAATTATTTAGACAATTTAGAATTTACCTCTTTTTTATATGATTCTTGAGACTAGTCCATGAGGGAAATTATTTAGACAATTTAGAATTTACCTCTTTTTTATATGATTCTTGAGACTAGTCCATGAGGGTCCAAGATGTTAGGAAAAAAAATGAGAAAGAAAGAAAGAAAGTATGGTCCAAAAATGTTAGAAAAATGGCACTCTAGGCCCAATTTTTAGGGGAACTCAAATTTTTGGGGCCTGAGCACTTATTACTCTAGGCTCTAGCTATGCCCCAATTCCATGATATTCATTATATTATTCAATGATCTATTAATAGTAGAGTTAATTGAATGTTTGGTAAATCACGGATAATTTGGCTTTAACTCGCTTATAAAAGGTGAAATTTCTTCACCTTCAAAGTTCTTGGACAAATTGACTTTAACTGTTGATATAGTTAGTGTTTGGGAAATAACATACAATATTGCATTAGTGAATTGGGTTAAAATACTTAAAACAAAAAATACTGAGAAATAGTAGATTTTTTTTAAAAAAAAATGTTAGTAGATTGTATTTATTTATTTCAAAAATCTATTTTTAGCAACTAATTTATACTATGAATTTATATTTATATAGTAATTTATATCAACTAATTTATATTTAAATAATAATTAAAAATACCATTAATAATAATTGGGAGAATGTTCTCACTTATAGACCCCTAAATGCTTATACATTAGTACGGCTATGTTTGGCAAACCTAGCTGAAAAGGTAGCTGAAAGCTGAAAAGTAACTGAAAACTTAAAAGCTATAAGCTCGAAGCTGAAATCTGAAGAGCTGTTATGCTTAAAAGTGTTTGGTAAAATTAGCTTTTTGATAAGTTGATAAATGTAAAAAGACTAAAAAGGACATCTTCATACAATTTAAATAATTTTAAATTTAAATAGGTTTGTTTATATATTAATATAAATAATGAAATCAATATATTTAAATAAAATATAAAGTAGGAACATATATTTAAAAATATATAAAGTAAAAAAAATATTGATAATTTATAAGATTAGTTCATATAAAAATTAATGTTCAAACATAAATATCAAACTGAAATTACAATCAAACATAATGAAAATAAAATGTCAAAAGGGTTTTAATTGAGAGGGGTAAAGGATATCATTTATTTAAAATAGTAAGGATAAAGATGGAAAAAAGTTAAAAAGCTACTAGCTTATTTTGAAAAGCTACCCCAAGTAGCGTTTCAAAATAAGCTCTTATTTTAAGCTACTAGCTTATTTTGAGAACATTACCAAACAGAGCTTATAGCTTATTAGTAGCTTAAAATAAGCTATAAGCTCTGCCAAACAGACCCTACATATAATACTAATAAGGCCAAATCCATGCATCCCTTTTTGGTTCTTGATAAGATTTGAATATTGCACTTGATGGCTGCTAACAAAACAAAGCTTGTGGACTTATTTTGAGTTAATTGACTACTTAGTTGAGTTGTGCCCCATGAGCAAATAATATATACTTATGTCCTTGTGAATCATTTTATGTGTTACCAATTAAAACTAAATAGTTTTTTTTTTTGAGAAGAAAAACTAAATAGTTAATTGCTCAATTTAAAAAACATCTCTATATAAACCTCCAGTACTATTAACTTGTCAAAACAATTCACTCAATCCTCCATCAACTAATACAAATTGCTACCTACTAATCACGCTCCAATGTAATTTTTGCAATTTTACGTCATACTATATTTGGGATCTTTAATACCCACTCCTAGAATTTGGGGAAGATAAATCACAAATCGTTTAAATATTTGATTGTGCTACATTTATGGGTTGGAAAATATTTATTAGAAGCAAAACTAAATGGTTTTCGGACATCTATTTACTATTTATGATAACAAACAACAGTTTAAGTTTAAGGCAAAAACTTATGTGAGGGCGTCTCATGGGTCTCAATTCGTGAGACAAGTTGGATTTTTAATTAACGAGGTGAAAGATCTGACTCATTAATCAAGTATTTGATTCATTAATCAAAGACCCAACCCACCTTACTGATTGACACCCGTGAGACAGTCTCACACATATTACTCAAAGTTTAAAATATCACCAAAGTAGATTTTGAAACAAAACTCAGATATCAATGTAAAATTTTAAATTAAGAATGTTTTTTCATGCAAGGAAAAAAAATTATATAATATTTATCAATATCTGTTTAATAAAAAAAATTATCAATTTTCCTTTTTATCCACTTATGTAGACATATATTAAATTTATAGTATTTTGTACAATATGAAAATATATACCTTTTTTTTTTTTATAGAATTGTGATTAAATTACTGGCATAATTATACACTTTAATTACTACAAAATTTAAAATTTACAATTTTTTAATTTCTAAGTATAAATTTTTTAGTCATTATTCATATTGTTAAAGTTATAATATATATATATATTAAATACGATTAGGAATAATTTAATTTATTTCTGTAAATTTTTCTCTATAAATTTATCTAAATATGTACATGATTAGAGATTATATTAATCATACATAATTTTAATTTTAATTTTAATTTTGATTTTGTATGCTACGATAATAGTTACTTGACCAAATATATGAAAATTCAACTGTTATTAATTATATTGTACATTTTAATATATTTTCATTTTTTAAATTTTTTTTATTTAAATTCATAATAAAAAATATTTTTTCGTGCACGGGTAAAATACTAGTTATATTAAAAAGAGACTCAAATTAAATTATTGAACATGACTCCTATTTTTTAAGACTGACCAACAATCAATCATTTCAGAAGTATTTAAATGCATGTCACTCTTGAGTCTTGGGAATGAAAAATAAATTAAAAACATGTCGATTTCCAAGGTGTGAACCAAACACTATTTATAAGTGCAAAACAGATCAATTGGACCAGCTAAAGTTTGAAACATGGTGCAATAATGTTGATAAATACGAATTATATACTGTTTGAAAACAAACGCATGAGCATGATGTTGATCAATCATTCGATTGGTATATATGTACTATGTTGGATTGACTTATAGAAAACGTGGCTTCGATAGTAATATGTTTGGCCATCATTTGACATTGACTCATCATAGTCATGCTTTGCATTAAAATAAACTTATGAAATAAACATTAAATCACATGGTAACCATATTTTTCACCATTGCAATTTCGTGGAAGCATTTCATTTGCTAGCTGAATGTAGTAATTAAAATAATTTACTAGCTAGTAGGTAAATTTGGACCTTTTCATATTTTAATGTTTGCAACTTTATTAGTTGTGCTCTGATTTAACCTTTTAATTAATACTCACATTCTTAAGTGACAATATATGAGAAATAACTGACTGAGTGGGTGGATCATGATAATTTTCATGTCTGGATAGTCACAAATTCGATTCTTTTCAATACTCTCTTGATCGAGTGTATCTCACTAAGTCTTAATCTCTTTTTAACACTTTCTCAATTGAGTCATCGCCATAGTCTTCATCTCTTACGTGGTTTTGTGAGCTACTATACCTACCTCTCTTGTGTGGCTTATTATGATGAGATAAAATAGGGTTGAGAGGGGAAGGGGGAGGTGGAGGGGGGAATGTTACATATTATTGATGATGATATGTCTTAATCTTGTCTTATCATTTTTATATAAGTTGGCATCTTTCAAATCTAAATAAAATCATGTTCTTGCATTTTGGTGATAAGATAGCTATCCTATTAAGATATATATGTAGATTATTAACGTATGTTGATTAAATAATTAATGCTTTCATTTAATGTTATTTATTTTTATTATTTTTTTGTGTGACAAGAAAAATTCGCACACTATTCAATATTGTGTACTAAGTAAATCACGTTCCTGTGTATTTATTATTTTTATTTTTGATGACATAATATGGCGCAGGATGAAATTAAAAAAAAATCCAGTATTTATAATATTTATAATTGGACCATCACTCTATTCCTTTTTTGATTGTCAGTGGCGTATATATTTCCTTAACAAGTTGATAGCAACATTGGTGGCGGTTCTTATATCGTGGACCGCGGTCCACAATGCATTGTGGACCGTGGATCCCCAAAACGACGTCGTTTTGGGACCGCGGTCCACGATATAATTTGCGCATTGGTGGAGCATAGGACAGGTCTCCACTACCATAACCAGGTTAGGCATTATCTGGATATGATTTTTCCAACTCATCATGTATCGAATCATATATCAAAATTTATCTAGAATAAAAATAATTACCAGAATAAATATAATCATAAAAAATAAATTTTTTAAAATAAACGACGAACAGATTCTAGTTCGAAAATACAGTTGTTATATCGTGGGCCATGCACCAAAGCTGATACTACAGTTGTGTTGAACTGATACTACAGTTGTGTTGAAAGGGAACTGCAGTTACGCGGAACATAGGCTGTTTCATCCGTCTAGAACTGCAGTTGTGTTGAACTGATACTGCAGTGTGTTGAACGGATGAAACGACCTCTGTTCCGCGCAACTGCAGTTCTTTTTCAACACAACTGCACTGATGAATGTTGTTTTCGTGGTGGGTGGAAAGAACTAGGTGTTAAAACGGGAAGAAGTTCCCGAGTATCGTTCTCTAAGGAAAGGCAAGGAGGGAGTCGGTAAGCAAGGGATTAGTCACAAGGGTGCCTAGTTTTCGAAAGCTAATCCTAGAAAGATAAGTGTGTATGTCATGCTAAGGTAAACAAACTAAAGCAAAGGAATAAGAAACAATCAATTTGGAAGGAGGATTCGGACCAACCTAACAAGCACGTACTCTCTTGATTTCCTATAGGATTAGGGTGTGGAAACACTTGTGGGATACAATTGAGACAAAGTCACAAATACCTAAGCCACTCTCATGGTCAAAGGACTCTCTCCTACACCATAGTGTTACTCTCATAACTACTAGGCTCAAAGAGGCATTTTATCGAACACATGGTGTGCTATTTGCCTTCCAATCCCCCATCTCTCGAAGGTGGGAAGGAAATGTGGTTGGAGAGGTCTAACACACTCCCTACTCTCGTAGGTGAGTGATCCTATCCCTAATTCTCTAAGGCAACCGGCCAAGTTGGCCTAGAGTTCAAACAAACACTCCAAAACACAATCAAGTATCCATTAAGCATCATTCAACCCTAATTTAAGACATTTAGCATTCAAGAGATACATGCAAGGTCAATTGATCCAAATCCACAAGAAGTTTAGCTAATCATGCTTGAAATTGAAACAAACATTGCAAAGGAACAATTGAAATCAACTAGAATTCAAAATCACAACACAAATCAAAATCAAATCAATAATTCAAATCAACTCAACAATTCAAATCAAAAGCTAAGAATGGAATTATAAAACTAGAAATTGAAATGTTACTTGATGGATGTAGGAATCTTGAAACAATCTTGAGCAATCCAAAGTTGGAGTGGAAGATCTCTTCTAAATCTATAGCTAAAGGAATTGAGAATTGTTTGGAATTGAAGTGGGGAAATGTAGGGAATTTTGACCTAAATCTAGAGAGAGAAAAACTGAGCTAAGATGGAAGTGAGTTGGGATCCCCTGCAAAAATGGCTCTATTTCCTTTTAAACCTCGCCAAATTGCCAAATCCTTCGCGACGGACGCACGACTGGATGCGCGTCCGAGGCGCGTCCAGCATGACTTCTGCTGTCAGACTTTAAAATCTTCAGAGGCATGAAAATCGGACGCGGACGTCCAAGCCGCGTCTACCAGGCGTCCATAGCAGAGTGCCCAAACTTCTGAGGGGTGAAATTTGGACGCGGGTGTCCAAGCCGCGTCCGCCTCGCGTCCACAACAGACTTTGGCTCTGCTGTGCAAACTTCTGCAAGCCTAATTTCGGACGCATGAGCGGATGTGCGTCCAAGGCGCGTCCAGCGTCCTGTCCTTTGCTCCAACTTTGGCCCGTGAATCTATCTCCGAAATCTATGCCATTTTCCACCTTTTTGCACATCGTTTTACCTACAAAATGATTAACCAAGTGTGGAACGGGGTCCAATGGCAATAACAAACATTTTAACGCAATTGAGGGCCAAATCAAACATACAAGCTTTCGATTATGTGCAAGATGATCCTAGAACGACCTTGTAAAGGTAGCGTCTTTTGCACTTATCATGCACTATCAGTTCAACACAACAGCAGTATCAACTATGATCGTGGTCTACAATGCATTGTGGACCCATGGTCCACAGTATAATTTGCGTTGAAAATATAAAAAAGAAAAAACTATGATCATTTTTAATGGTGACAAATCAAACTCCCATACATTATATTTTTAATGATGATGTGTATGTACATGATGAGGATCTATAGACTATTATTTAGAAGGATGAGAAAGAAATGCCTTCCATGGAGTTATGAAAGATATATGAGGATCTTGGATTGAATTATCGGATTTTGAATTGAATCTTTGCCTTGCCATGATACCTCACTGTAGGATTCTTGCAAGAAATAAAATCCATCTTAGATGTAGAAATACTCTTGGTAGAGATCTTTATGGTTTACGAACATTCTTACCTTGTAGAGATCTGGCTTAAGAATCCTCATATAATTTCTCATTTCGCAGAGCATATAAAACTTGGATTAGACCTTATATATGAATATTATCTCATCATCATCATATATAAAGATCAATGGAGCCCTGAAATCCCGTTGCAGAGAATTAATTCGTAGAAGTGGGTGCACCGCGGTTGTTCATATCTTCCGTGAATAGAACTTTGTTGCTGACTTTTTGGCTATGATTGCTGCGAACAGGAGGGAACCTTGCATTATCTTTGTTTCCCCACCCCCTGGTTGTGATACTCTTGTGTGTAATGATCAAATGAGAGTTGTGAGTGAACGTCTCATGCTAGAGACGGAGTAGGCTGTGTTGGTTTCTTTTCCATCAGCCTGGGGTTCCCCCCCTCCCTTTTGTATTTTCCAAAAATAAAGTTAATTACAATATTGTCAACATCCTCTTAGGGTGTGTTTGGAAGCCCGGAAAATGATTTCCGGAAATCATTTTCCGGGCTTTGGGTGTTTGGCAACCAATGGAAAACCCAGTCAACGGAAAATGATTTCCGTTGACTGGGGAAAATAAGCATCATATGGCGGAAAATGACTTCCGCCAAATTTGGGCGGAAGTCATTTTCCGCCGCTCGACACATCACACAGGCATCCACGTTTCCGGCGGAAACCATGGTGGTTTCCGCCGGAAACCAAAGTGCACTGGTTTCCGGCGAGAAACCAGGTCACTTTCCGGCGAGAAACCAGGGCACAGTGCCCTGGTTTCTCGCCGGAAACCAGTGCACTAGGCTCTGGTTCCTTGCCGGGAACCAGAGCGTGGTTTCCGGCGGAAACCAGAGCGTGGTTTCCGGCGGAAACCAGATTTGGTTTCCGCCGGAAACGGGTGGGGGGAGTTTTTTTGTTTTAATTATAAATAATATTTTTAATATTATTATAAATATTTTACTATTTTAAATAAAATAATAAAAATATGTAATTATACATTTCTACCCATTTTCCGGAAAATGAACCAAACACACAAAGACAGTTTTCCAGAATGCAACCAAACACTGGAATTGAAACCATTTTCCGGAAAATGACTCATTTTCCAGAAGTCATTTTCCTGCTTTCCAAACACACCCTTAGTGGTGTTTGGTTGACAGGTTTAGCTATTAGCAATGAGTATCAAAGTCATTGTTATTGTTTGGTTGACAAGTTTTTATAAACTACTATAAGTTTTGACTATCCCATTACCTGCAAAACTTATTCCCTAATAAAATAAGGGTTTTATTTCCCTTACTCCTCCTCTTCCCCAACTATTAATAATCACTCTCATTTTACCCTACTACCAAACATACAAAATACTTCACCAAAACCTATTACCATTACTAAATATTTGATACACATTTCTATTCCGATTCTCATGTGCGAACCAAACACACCCTTATTAGTTGAACTCGTTGCACAGGGTATTTCTAGTGCAGTTTATTTTTATTGTGTGGTTTGTGAGTTATTGTACAAGAGCGGAGTCTCACCAAAAAAAAAAATTGTACAAGAGCGGAGTACAGTTTACTCAATGCACACCCTTGGACTAGTTTCCCTAGTCGCCCAAAAAGAACTAATGTTAATAACAACATATAAAACTAAGGAACTTTTATGATGTCTATTGTACGCGATATAATCATGGCTTTACTGAAGTTATTTTTAATCCAATTTTTCACAATATTAAGTTTAGTATTATTATACAAAAATTATATATTTAGAAAATACACTAAAAAGATTATTACACACAAAAAATCAAACTAATAATATGACACGTACCAATGTCACTAGCAATAATACGACATTTCTTAACAACCAAACTAACATACGAAAGGTCGAAAGAGGAAGAATTTAAAAAGTACAAAATTAAGACAATCAGTATCTAATAAGAGATTATTAAAACTACCAGCTTTTAACCATGCAAGCGCCTCCTTAATCGCCATAGATTCAGCCAATAGCGAGTCCTGACCACACTCTAGGCGCCCACAACATGCAACCATAAATTTACCACAGTGATCCCGGATTACCGCACCGAAGCCAATTCCATCCTCCAAAACAGCGGCATCTACATTGCATTTAACCATATTGATTGGCGGGGGACTCCAGTTAGTTATAAGCACATCAGAGATATCATTAGAGTTCGAACGTAAATATGTTTCAAACCATAATGCGCTTACCACTTCAACTTGTCGCCTCAAAGCTTCCGGCGATGGGTCGAAGTCAAGAGAAGATTTATTAAATGAAAAAAAAAAAAACTTAACCTAGATTTATTTTTTTAAAAATGTAATGAAATGATTTTCAAGATTCCTTATTTGTAATCTTTGATGCTCAACTTCGAATGTTATGTATATAGCCTTGCTAATTAATTGCAAAGTTCACGTTAAATTTTATATTGTAATTTTTTTAATACATTATAATATAGGAACAAGGTTCAAATTAGCCATTGAACGTAACCTGAAAGTGCAATTAGGCCACTGAACGAAAAAATGTGCAATTAAGTCACTGAACACCCCAAATACATGCAATTTCACCTGATAACAGGTTACCTTCTATTTCATCAGGTTGCCTGCTTATGTGGATGGTGAGTGAGAATTTCAAAATAATTTTTTAATAATAAACATTAAAAATTAAAATTAATTTTTTTAAAATGGTGGCCACCCCCACCCCCTCCTTCGTCTCCAACCAGAAAGAACTTATAAATTCTATCTATAATACCTTGAAAATAAAACTCTAATAAACACTGCATCCTGGCGTTTGTTTGTATTTTTTTAAATAATTTATTTATTTTTTATTTATTTTATTTTTATTTTTAAAGTTTATTATTAAAAAATATTTTAAAATACTAACACACCATCCATGTAAGCAGACAACCTGATGAAATGGAAGGTAACCTGCTATCAGGTGAAATTGCATGCATTTGGAGTGTTCAGTGGCCTAATTGCACTTTTATTTCGTTCAGTGACCTAATTGCACTTTTAGGTTACGTCCAGTGGTCAATTTGAACCTTATTCCTATAATAATATATGCATAGTTTATGGTCAACAATTATTCCAACTTTGACTATGATGGGTTCGAACCTAAGCCCTTTATTATGAAAATTAATGAGTAAATTAATAATAATAAATAGTTTATTGAATATTACGTTACTAAAGTTTACACTGGAATACTTGGTATTTAGGAAAATTAAAGTAAATAATATAATGAGTAAAGTAAGAAAAATAATTAATAAAAAATACTAAAATTAGAATAATATGAACCATTCATTTCAATAAATAATTAGACTAACATTTTTTTATTTTCCGTTATAAACCTAACTTTATTGGCTCTAGAAATTATCTTAAGGCACTTGGGCTCTATTAATTAAAATATTATTTCTTCTCAAGTTATTTACATCAATCCGATTTTATAATGGATCCAATTCATTAAAACCCATTAAAAAATTGTACACTTGAGTGTAAAGTTTTGGGTCTGCAACATTTTTATTGCTTGTAATCATTACTTGTTAGATGAAAAATATATTTTTTAATACAAAAATCACTTCTTATTTGTTGTGCCTAAATGTGGCATTAATAGTCTGGGTCCACCGACTAATTCTCGCTTACTCCAGAAAGTACGAAAGCTGGTCTAAAGGGAATCGTTACTTGTGAGGATTGAATTCGGATTCTCCAGAAATTCTTCCCCACAAAGAGATGAGATTTGGTTCTGGGTCTAGCTATAGTGAGATTAAGCTATTAACCACTCTGTTTGTACGGATTTATTAAAATTATATTTTTGGAAGCCACTCATTTTTGTAACTTATCATTAGTTAATAAAGAATTCATGTGAGAATGAATTAAATTTGAAAAAATCTAATAATAGTACATATTAGGAAATGAATATCTTAAAAAAGTGATTTTTAGTAGTAACATATAAATTGACTCTTATTTGACACATCAATACATCATGACAATCTGTGTGCGTGACTACATGCATACACTTATAAGTTATAGTAATAATTAAATTAAATTACAGAAGTGTTTACATTAGTATATTATCATTATTATCATGATATATATATATATATATATAT
>NXFB01001670.1:0-17304 GCA_002525835.2 Ipomoea batatas
TTAATTAAACTAAATACTCTCATGTCAGCCATCACTTTATCCCTTACTTTCAACTCAACAATGTTCCCTAGAACAACATCCTTAGTAGGTAAGCTGGAAGCTTATTCCCCTTGCGAATCACTGTTGCATGTTGGATTGGATCTCTTTCAAAGCCTCCAAAGCTTTCCCTGCATGGTTTTCTTGCCAAACCCCTATTATGGAATTAACAATCAAAATCAAGAATGTCATAAGAGGCTCCACAAACACAGTGATCCCCCCCTCCCTCTCACCACCTTTGTCTCCATCATACCAAGCAAAAACAAATGATATCACAAAAAAAAAAAAAAGCGAAATCCTCACTAGTATATCATTAAACTTAAAATCAATCTAAAAATTGATAGTCACTCATGCTTCTCAAATTCATACGAACTATAGATTTCTCTCCTCTCGATAGCTTCTTTCTTTAAAGTAGAAATTCGCCTTACATACGTATTCATGACACTGGTTGATATATTAGACAGTGACACTAGCTCACCCCCTTCATTTATTTTCTCGTAAATCATTATTCACCCTCTTCCACACCATGTCATTAGGAGCTTTCTCTACCATTTTCAAGCAATACTTTACCAATATCTTTAGGATTTAAGAAGATTAACAACTCGTGAACTATAATTTTAAGCATTCCTCCCGTATCAAAAGTAGTCTCTTTGTACATTGACATTTTAAGATCATCATGTAAGACATATTGTTTCACTTCAGCTCTCACTACCAACCCCATAGTAGTTAAACCTATTCCTACAACAAATGCATAGTCAATGTTCACTCTTGAAATTTTTCCACCCAAAATCACATAATCCACACCAACAATTTCATCGCAATTCATGATTTCATCACCTCATGCATACCCAAATGATCATTACAACACAATGAATAGGGGCGGGTAACAGTAACTTGAACTTCAATTTTCCTTTAATATCACTAAGTTCCTCCAATTTATCACTACTCGTAGTCACTTACCTCAACGTTTGGGTCCATCTTTACTACATTGGAATCTCTCCCGATCTTCACTAGCTCTTCACTTGGAATTTGAAGATCTTGCCCATGGATTGAAGCTAATCATGGAGTTTGAGCCACCACTATAAGAGCGGATCTACGGAGATCAAGAGCCTCCATCACTTCGTCTTTGAAACTGGACAACTCCACTCTTAATTTCTCCTGAATAGCTTGAAATCATGTATCAATTTCGCAGCTCAATTGCACCATCTGGGCTTCCAGCTTGTCCATTTGAGCTTCCATGGTGGTAGGTTTTGGGCTTCCATGAATGAGGGCTCTGATATCATTTGTAATGCAACAGTAGAAAGATATAACTTGACAAAGAGTTTGTTAATAAATCTTTCTAACCTACTCAGATTTTGGAATCTGTGCAATATGAAACAAGAGTTATGCCTTCTCTTTGGAGAAGTGTTATTCGTTCATTAGACATATTATAGTTGTCCTCATGACGCAGAGAGTATCTTTGCAATTGGAGATGATATGTCTAGTGACGATCCTATCATTTACAAAGAGGCGATAGATATCAGATATCAATTTTAGAATATGGAATATCTGTTTTGACGAGGTAGACAAACTGTTTGGCTATATTGTAAAACATTGATGATCCATGTGTATAAAATGGTCAGTGAGAGTGCTATCACATTTCTTGTATTATATGTAGATGACATACTAATAATACGAAATGACGTAAGCATGATGATTACAGTAAAAGTTTGATTATCTAAAATTTTCTATATGATAGATATGGGAGAAACAACCTATATTCTTGGAATTCGAGTCTATAGAGATAGATCGAAAAGATTAATAGGTTTATCTCAAAGTATGTACATAAAATATTGAAATTGTTCAATATGTTAGATTCTAAGAAAGGTTTTATTACATTTCAAGCATGGAATCTATCTTTCTAAAGTTTGTGTCCTGACACAACTGAAGAGAGGGATCAAATAAGTAAAAAAATACCCTAGGCTTCGACTATTGGGAGAAAATTGCCATTTTGGTCCAGTGATTATTAGAGTAGTGTTAATTGCTATCCGCGACTTTCAAAAATGTTAATTGTGTACCTTGACTATGCATTTTTTATCAATTTTAGTCCATCTGGTCAAATTTCAGGCCAAAAGTGACCGGAACATTTTAAAGGAGTAAATATTAAGGTCAATTTAGTAATTTTACTTTATATTCTTTCTTCTCCGACTTCAAAGAGAAACTCTAGCCTGACTATGTTTCCCAGGTACAGGTGATGATGCAGTTTTAGAGGAGATCTGTGTCACTGAGCTCTTTGGAGTAACATCATTGGAACCACCAGGATTCTTGTTATCACTGTGAGAAGTTTCAGGAATGCGTGATTTAGAAGGCCATGCAACACCTTGAGTTGATTTAGCATCAATCATATTCATTTCAACCTCAACATGTTTCTTCCGTCTCCGGAGATGACGATGATGATAATCTGAAGCTGTTGGTTGCTAAAGAATCTGGAATTGAAAGCCAAACAATAAGCCCACCTCCGTTGCCGACGCCCACCACCACCTTCGTCTTCTCCGGCCAATTTGCTGCACTGCAACTCCACGCCCACCTCAGTTGCCGACGCCCACCACCACCACAGAAGGTTAATTAATTGCAAGTTGAATTGCTTTATTGAAACAGTATGTACAAATTGAATGGAGAAAACGATGGCGGTCAAGTCATGGGAGCAACGGCGGCGGCGGCGGAGACTATTGGAGGTTCCAAGTGGTGGAGTTCGCCAAGGGATTCGCGGAGATGAGTGTGGAGTTCGGGAAGGGAGGTAGGGATGCGGTGATGAAGACGGTGGCGACTTTGGAGAAGAAAGAAATAAGTAATATGACCAAAATACCCCTATGGTTTGGCTTATTAATATTTTCCGGTCACCTTTGGCCGGTAATTTGGCCGGATGGATCAAAATTGATAAAAAATGCATAGTCAAGTACGCAATTAACATTTTTGAAAGTCGCGGATAGCCATTAACACTACTCCAATAATCATTGGACCAAAATGTCAATTTTCTCGACTATTGGGTATCTTATATATGTGATGTTACATGATCTGATGTTTCTCATACAGTGAGTATACTTGTTATAGGGAATATTACCCGAGTTTGGCCTCCCTTTATGATCATTGCCCTCGCTTTGTAGTCGGGTCGGAGTCAAACGGTTCGGGTCAAATGTTCTGTAGTCAGTCAATATTTTAGACCTATATAAAGGTCATTAGTCTATGAAATATTGGACTTTTTGGCCCCCTCTCGGGGCTCTCTCTCTAGTAACACTTGAGAAACAAAGCTCTCTCCCCTCTCTAAAAGATTCAGTAATAGCAATGAATGAGAAGGGTTTTGAGGGCTCATCTTTCGTTTATCTACTTTCCCTTGTTCATTTGATTTCCATACACTTCATATACATACAAAATACACCAAGGGAATTAAACACTATTAAATGGCACGTCTGTGGGGACCCTACAAAAAAAAACTGGGTTCCTACTATCATCTCGGTTTCTTTTTGGTCCCCCATATATTAGATTCTAAGCCCATCACACGTGCAAATCGGATGAAGAAGTTGCAAGACGATGTTGCTACTGTTGTCGACTGCATGCACCACCGCTCGACATCCAGTCGTCGGATCTACCTGCTGATGGCCGCTACTGCATGTTGAGGAGCGAGAGAGAGCAAAGACCAGTTGGTGGTCGCTGCTGCATGCTGAAGAGTTTGTCTCACCAGTGGATGCACGAGGCTTTCAAATTCGTGTATGTAAAGATCTGCTACATCCTGATTATCAAGTATCATCGTCTTCATCATCAACTTCTTCGTCCATTCTTTGCCGTTCACCCCTACCACACTTCCGGTCAAGCTTCACCGCCGATCTATTGCTGTTGTTGTTGTTCGTAGCTGCTGAAGGTCGCCAGAAGCTCGCCGGGTTCACCTGTGATTGTTGCTACCGTAAAGATGAGAACAAATCATGGCTGGTGTCAAATGCTTCAGTGCCGTCATAGATACATGTTTGAGCCTCAATATATTTATGCTTTTTGGTGGGCGAACTGTCTTTGTACATTTGTTTGTGGTTTGCACAAACAAGAAAAAAAAAGATGGTGAACTATGGGCGGTGGTTGCATGCGGGTGAAAAGAACGAGAAAAGGTGGAGTTACTGAAGGCCTTTGGAATTAGAAAAAGTAAAGTGGGTGGTAGAAAAAGGCTCTGGAATTGAGAAATAAAGAAAGTGAAAGATGGGGTAAAAAAAAAGGGTAAAGTGAGATATCTGCTTCACTGGGTTATTAATTTCCCTTGTTTTTTCGGTCTCCTGCGACTTGGATTTGTTGAGGGCTAAACTAAAATATGCATATAATCTCTTATGTTCTAAGTCTCTGTCCATGCATGCTTGTAGGGTAGAGCATGTGTTATCCGAATTTTGGCTTCGATCTACCCTTTCCATTAATTCACATCTTTTCCTCTCATTGCATCACCCACTCATTCCAACTCACCCCCCTTTTAAATCTTAGTCTTTCTCTTCCTCATTTTCCCAATGGGCTGGGTTGAACTCTAAGTAGAGTGGTTTGGAGAATGAATGGAAAAAGAGTGGTAATATTTGAGATTAGTATCCTCACTTCCATTGTTGAGAAAATATCCAAGATTATCTTCCCATGCAAAGGGTGGCGCATGTTCCTCCTTTGGGTTGGGCGACAGTGATCTTGGAAATTAAAGCATTGTGAGAATGGAAGATTTCAATAAATGGTGGATTTGGGCGGTGGCTATGAAGTGTGGGCATGGCAGTACATTATCTTGGTGCTCTAAAAATTAAAGTATTATGAGCATGAGAAATTTCAATAAAAAATTTCAAATTGGAAACTTTGGGCATTATAATAACATGCATGGCAGATTGTGGTAACTGCAAGTCAAGACAATGGAAAAAGTTTTAGAATTTAATTTGTAGAATTTGTAATCTAATTTTACATGGTAATTTGTATAAGCTATAGTCTTGTACTTAGAAAATTGTAATAGCAAACAAATGTATATAAAGTCCGGTTAGGTCGGCCTTGTCACCACCGGCATCATTCCGGCTGAAGACCGAAGCGGTCATTAGATCGAAAGTCCGAGAAAACTCTCAGCACCATTCTGGCTATAAGACTGAAGCGATCATTGTATCAAAAGCTCAAAGAAATTTGTAGATCATCCCGGCTAAAGGTTGAAAACTCCATCAAGTGCTCGAACCCACCGTTCGAAGCTACGACCAAGTGAAGCTGAATTTTTTAGAGCATGTAATTTACTAGTTTAAGTTACTTTGTATATTGTACCATGTATATAGTGGTAAGTAAAATGTATGTATGTACTAAGTCCGGTTAGGTCGGTCCTTCCACCACTGGCATTGTTAAGTCCGGGGTTAAACCTCGGCATAAGTGGTCCTCGGACCGATCGTTTGGATGTATAGTGCCCACCACGGGAGTAAGGTACCTGTTATGGTCCTCGGACCGATCTATGGGAGTAAGGTGCCCACTACGGGAGCAAGGTGTTCGTTCAGGTCCTTAGACTGATCTATGGGAGTAAAGTGCCAACCACAGGAGCAAGGTGTCCGTCATGGTCCTCGGACTGATCTGTGGGAGTAAAGTGCCCACCACGGGAGCAAGGTGCCCGTTATGGTCCTCAGACCGATCTGTGGGAGTAAGGTGCTCACTACGGGAGCAAGGTGCCCGTTCAGGTCCTCGGACCGATCTGTGGGAGTAAGGTGCCCACTACGGGAGTAAGGTACCCGTTATGGTCCTCAGACTGGTTTATGGGAGCAAGATGCCCACTACGGGAGTAAGGTGCTCATTTATTTGCCAATTTATAAGGTGTTGGGAGTAAGGTGCCCATTAATAATCGTTAAGATCGATTACGACCAAAAAGTCGGAAAAAACTACGGTCTTCGTACCGACGAGGAAAAATTACCCTCGTTTACTTTGCTTTATAAATTGTAGCTCGATCGTGTATGTAGATTAGTCGTATACAAAGCCCGGTTAGGTTGGCATTACCACCACTGGCACTATAAGCCCGATTAGGTCGGCATGGCCACCATCGGCATTATGATCCCGAGACCATATCTCACATAAGCCCTATGCAGTAGGCAATTGAGCCCGGTTAGGTCGGTATTACCACATACGCTATAAGCCCGATTAGGTGGGCATGGCCACCATCGGCACTATGAGCCTGAGATTATATCTTGGCATAAGCCCTACATAGTAGGCAATTGAGCCTAGTTAGGTCAGTATTACCATTACCACCATTGGCACGATGAATCTATCCTGCTTCTTAGCGATGCCGCTTCTTAGCGATGAATCTATCCCGCTTCTCAACGATGTTGCTTCTTAGCGATGAATCTATCCCGCTTCTCAGCGATGCCGCTTCTTAGTAATGAATATATCCCACTTCTTAGCGTTGCCGATCTCTTGATCGATTTGCCCGACCATGAGCCTTATGCCTGATCTCCAAGATCAGTGTCGATCTCTTGATCACTTGCCAGACCATGAGCATTATGTTCTACAATTAATAATAATAATATATGATTATGTAGATTTTATTAGTTTGGTGTGTACGTATATATTTAAAAAAATATTATATATATATATATATATATATATATATATATATATATATATACACACACACACATACGTAAATAGTATATAAATGATTATGGATAATCTATTATGTTTGATCTATAAACTCTAGTAAGGAATAATAGTATTTTTGTTATAAGTATATATTAATATGGACATTATATTATAACGGATGTAACGGCAGTCGTGAGGCGACATGGTCGCGATCGGCGGTGACTCGCGATCGGCGATAGCTTGCGACGGTGCTGCTATTGCGGCAAAGATGCTAGTCCTTAGCGGCGGGCTTTTGCGTTTTAGTTGTTGGTAGTGGATGTCGTCGTTGCCGTTGCCGTTGCTTCTAAGAAGTGGTGGAAGAAGGTGGCTCGCGATCGGCCGGTGCTCCGGCAAAGCACAGTGACGGCAGATCCCTGCTTGGTGACGATCGACGGTCGTTTTTGTCCTGCAGCAATGGCGATAGGAAAGTGGTCTACGATGGAGAGCGGTGGTGGTTCCGATCAGGACCCTCTCAGCGACTCTGCTACAACGCGTCGCATTCTCTCTCTCCATTTTTGGCTAGAGTCTGTAACTTCATCCGTCTTCTTTGTCTGTGTGGCTGCTAGGTTAACTTACAAAGGAGATTTGGGCCGAGTCTGGCCCAATTTTGGCTAGACCTGTGCTATAAAAAAAACAGGATAATGGGGCTAGATGATGCTGCTCTAAGTTTTTTTTTCATTTATTTGCCCTAGGCCCATATTTTTTTGTGCTCCAAGGATGAAGATTTTATTCTTTGGGCCTCTTGTTTTATGGACTCTGTTTTTGTTTTGGCTCATTAATCTAATGGAGTTTTATTTGTTGACTCCATTAGAAGACCAACGCATAGATCATTGTTTTATAAATATATTGGCCACAATTTTTTTTTTGAATAAACAATGATCAACTTCACGAGAACATTCCTTTTATTGAAAATATTCAATTTTAAGAAAAATTGGATTACATCCTATTATTCAAAATCATGTTAGGATGTGGCTTCACTCATTCAACCATCCGCCGCATCCTTTCACCATAGCAAAGTTATCCTCAACTTTCTCTTTAGGATGATGGTTCATTGAATAATGAATGTTCACCTTCTTCACATCATCTTCTTGATGTTTACACTCCCGCTCGCTTTTCTCTTGATTTTGTATAGACAATGGTGAGTAGTCAATTGAAACGTCACCGTTTATAGACAATGGTGAGTAATCAATTGAAACGTCACCATTTATGGACGTTTCTTGTTTGAAGGGAGACAAATGGTCTTCTCTGAGCCAGTTTTTCGCCCTTCGCCTATTGCCTCCTGAATAGCTGAAACAATTTCTAGTTCAGCCAACTAGCCTTTTGAGATTTTATCTCCAACTTTTGAAGACTCCGTTATTTTTGAAGTTAGAGTAGAAATGATATCCCTTCCTATAGCAAGGGTCCTCGATCTATTTATACATATTCAATCAAACATCATTTCCTAATCTTAATGATTCTTACCAATCATATTTTGATTTAATAAGATTTTATTAAATCATACTTTGATATAATAGGAGTATATCAAATCATACCATGACTATAACAATAGCATGAGATATCTGGGAATATCAATTAAGATTTTCTCAAAAATCAATTCTCTCTGCGATTACCGTGAACAATGCAATGCTTCATTCTTGGAGCATGAACAACAGATGAAAATTATAATATTTTCTTCATTTTTTCATGAGACAATTATACCCAAAAGCTATAAACCTAAAGGAACAATACCCTATTAAAACCAACTACATTGCATTGCCTACACAAAATGCATGTGTTGGTCAGAGCATACTGGTAACCTTTTATGATCCTTTCCGGATGATCTTTATATGCAAGCCTATACGATTTTTCCTTACCATTACTGCTAAGGTTCCTTTTGAGAGCTCCGGTAGAGCCTCACTTTTACTCTACTAGTTTAAGTGACATTATGTCAATTGGTTTTTATGACAAAAACAATTCATGCAAATACCTTATCATAACTCAAAATTTATATCTATCCCAGAAGTGATAGGCTCATCCTCTATAGATTAGAATAGTAATTCTGTTGCAAAGATGTTCAATATTTTGATCGGGTGCATGATCTATGTTCAGTTGACGATCACTATCCCTCAAAGGTGATAGTTCATCCCAATATGAATAATCATCAGTAAGATAATTCTGGTAATAAGCAGAGGAATCTTTTCAACTGTATTCTCTCGATGTTGTATACATCTGAGTCAAACCAAATTATCCACATCATGCCATTACAATTATTTGCTATTATTTGCTTTAATTTTATTAAAGCTATTCTGGCTTCTTTTTTTTTTTATTTTTTTGAGGAATCATATCGTACTTATGATTATCATTTGGTTTGTCAAAATGTTATGATACGACCCAAACAGGTATTGATGATTTTGGGGACATCATACCTGATATTTTCAAATCTAGCTCACTGCATATACATCCCCATAAACCTAATACATGTAAAACATTTCCCAGTCTGCATTACTATTCTTATTCTGCAGTCCAATTATTATATCACCACCATTGCGTATCTTTATGGGCTATAACACTCCGTCTGTTTACATAGAGCCCATGATAGAAAATCAATAGATACGCTGACTGCATACTGAAGATAAGTTTCACGGCATTAGGGGGTGATATACCCAAATTTAAATACCGAGAAATCCCATGAAATGGAATGATCTTCATTATAATCCACGTACTAGTAAAAACTGAACCATAAGTTCAGTAGATAATTTATTTGCTATATTTGCAAATAATCTGCCAAGGTCCCATATATAATCCCCAAATTGGACCAAATAATATATATCTCGATACTCCTTGACGCCAGTAGTGTAAGCAGATCTATCATTTTAAGAGATATGAAACATAATACTAGATCTAGTAAAGAAGCATTGTCACTTTTGTCCTAAAAAGGAATTGGATCCAGGTGAGGTGTCAGAAGCATCGTCATTATTTAATATTTAAAGGAGCAATTATTGCATAACTTGACTCGTTGAAATAAATTCTCTTGATAAAACGTACACCATTGAATGTTAACCCTGTTGGTTACAAATGGGTGTTTGTACGAAAGAGAAATGAAAAAGATAAGGTGGCATAATAGCGAGTGTTTGTAGCACATAGGGTTCACGCAAAAACCCTTTATTAATTTGAATCAAATCTCCCATGTACGACGACATTAAGTTCCGCTATACAAGATAATTGGTAGAATAAACTTAGATATGCAGCTAATAAACATTGTGATCATATGACAATAAGGTCATTAGACGATATGGTCAATATATGAACTTAGCGCATATTATAATTGACTGAGTAATTCTCTTTTTAAAGAAGGAATTATGTGTCATTATAACTTCTTTAAAGGATTACGAATGAAGTTATTACACTAATTTAGAAGGGATAATATGTACCATAAGTGTTCTTTATTGAGTTGTAAATGAGCATAGAATTACTAAATACGATATGTTTATTTGAGAAATATTTGATGGATCTATAACTCTCAAAATAAATATTACAACATGTTTGTTGTTGAAGTACAAACGCCTTACTTAAATAGTAAAGCAATTAACTGAGTAATTTCCTTCTGAAGCAGGAAAATGTAAATATACTATTAGTACTTATTAAGGGGCTACTAATCGTTACCACAACCTATGTTGGTATTATAAACGTTGTAAAGAGCTTAATGGTATTAGCTCTAAAAACAAATTTTTGAAATAAAAGGATTTGGAAAACCAAGTATTATCTCGACCTGCAGATCGAGTATTTCCTTGAAAAATTATATACACCAGTCAGTCTATTTTAAATGTCTTTAACGCATTTCATATGGATAAGTATGGTTGACTTATCACACTAACGGTTAAATCTCTTGAAGAAGATAAGGAACCGTTAAGACTCAAAAATGATACTGAGGACATTTTCAGACTTGAAGTCCATTACTTCATTATTATTAGAACACTACGGATGAACCAGAAGTTCCGTGATCGTATTAGGACTAGCATTGTCTTTACAAAGAAATCACTTATAACTTATAATGCTCCAAATATCCTCTAGTAAAGTTTAAGCGATAAACCAATGCGTGTTTTTCTCAAAGATCACTTGGTAATGACTCCTTTTAATCCCCATTCCAAGTTAGTTATGTGTGTTCTACCTTCACTGACTTATGGGAGGTCAATAAAAGTGTATTTTTAAGTGGGTATGGTTAAGGAATATTGGTTATATTCAACCCACATAAGCCCAGAAGAGTCAAGATAATCATTGTATAAAATGTTAACTTATAGTGACAATCCTGAAAATTGTCATATCTTCTCCTCTACGATCCTTTTGAAACAGTTATTCTACTTTAAGCAATATAGATATTGAAGATTATTATCTTCGGGGGAAGATGCATACTACATTTACTTCAAACAATCCTGAAGATTGAGTCTTGTGCGACTAACAAGTTGTACTTTAGCAGCATATGAATACATATATACCATGTACTCTTTTCCTCACTAGATTTTTTCCCATTGGGTTTTTCTAGTGGTTTTTAATGAGGCATGCGTATGATATAATAAACAAGGAGAAATTTACAAATAAATACTTAAATAGACGAACCCCGAAATCCTAAAGATTATGCCATGAAGGCTTATGATTGTACTCTTTTTTCCCTTAACTAAGTTTTTCCCATCTGGTTTTCTAAAGTTAAGTTTAACGAGGCAATCAGGAAAGTTGTTGTCTTCAGGTGGAGCAACAACATATACATAAATTATTGGTCCAAAAGACTACCAACTCTTGCAAATCCTGAACATTAAATGCATAAAGTTATGGTTGTACTCTTTTACTTAACTAAGTTTTTTCCCACTGGGTTTTCTTAGTGTAAGGTTTTTAATGAGGCAACCAGGATTATATATGAGTTTATAAATATCATGTACTATTTTCTTCAACTAGGTTTTTTCTACATGGTTTTCCTAGTGAAGTTTTTAACGAGGCATGAAAGTATTTGAGTATACCATTCATATACCTTGTACTCAATCTTTTCTTGTCTAGGTTTTTTCCCACAAGGTTTTCCTAGCAAGTTTTTAATGAGGCAAGATCATGGACAAATAATGTCCAAGGGGGAGTGTTATAAATATATATTAATATCGATATAACAGTCCAGTAATTAAGTATGTCATTATTGTATGTATTCATTGTTGTACTGTATATATATAAGCTCTCATATGTTGTAATGGATGTCCTATGATCAGATGAATAAGAATGTTCTCCCATTCTCATTGTCTCCATTCTCTCTCTGTTGTTATAGTAGCTTATACATTTCCTGCAAATTCACCATCCACCGATTAGGAGCTAAAGGCCAACGAGCACAACAAATCCTATTCTAACAATTTTAAAATTAAAATAGTAAATGCATTAATTTGGTTGCATACTAAATGCTAGGGAATCATTAGGTTGTACATACCACTAGGGTCCCAGACCTGGTACTGTGGAGTACTCATTAGGAACATACCACGGGTACTAGGGCACTGTGTTGTCCAGTAGATTTGTGGAGTGGTTGAGAAGGTCCTACCACTAGGGTCTATGTACCCTAATTCGAGGGGTAGTTAGTAGAAACATATCTTGGCTACTTGGACTTAGTAACTTCCTGGTGAGGCTTGGAATCCTCACTTGGGGGTGTGCACACTTAAGGCCTCGTTTGGTTCACGGAAAATATTTGAAGGGAAGTGGAAGTGAAATTCCGTGGAAAAGTAATTACCAGGAAGATAAATTCTGTTGTTTGGTTGGTGGAAAAGAAGTTGCTAGGAAAATAAATTCTGTTGTTTGGTTGGATTTAGAATGGTAAGGAATAATGTGTATAAAGACCTGAATGCCCCTATTATTATTATTATTATTATTATTATTATTATTATTATTATTATTAAGCCTACCAAAATGCTAATGCGGTGACCCATTTACCATTTTTAACCCATCAACCCAAACCCATTACATTTACCTTACCCATTGTTCACTACTTCAGGTTGGTTAATTTTTTTTTCATCCATGTTTGTTTTCTCCTCTCTTTAATTTGTGAAATAAAGGTGGAGAGGGTGAGAGGCAGAGACGGCATCGCAGGAAGTGGACTCGTGACGGCGGAGGCGAGGCGGAGGCGGAAAGATGCGATTGGCGAGTGGCGAGGTGGGTGGCAGTGAGCGGAGGTCCACCGTCGTGAGGGTGCGAGACGACAAGCAGCGAGGGTGGCAGGATTTTGAAGTCACCAGGAATAAGAAGAAACCAGAGGAAGAAGAAGAAGAAGAAACCAAAGGAGGAGGAAGATTCTGAAGTCAGGGAGGGGGTAAAATGGTCTTGCCAAATCAATTTTTCTTCCCAACTACTCCGGAAAATAAAATCCGAGCTTCTACCAAAGAACTTCTTTTCCTAAAAAATGAGGAATTATGCATTTCCATGATTTGGAGGAAGTGTTTTTCCTTTGGAAAACAACTTCCTGCGAACCAAACATAGCCTTAAGGATAGAGTCCAGATTCAATTGGAAATGGGAAATTTGTAGAGTGTTCAGTGTGGTTCTGTTCACTAGGGCCTAATGGTAAAGGACCTTGTCCCATTTATATGATTGTGTTCTTCCATATGTATATTTTCCTCTTATACTTATAATAAAGTGCATTACAAATGATACTAGTTTTGGAAATATGATTGATTGTACCTTGAAGGATTGCATTTTGATACAAAGGTATTGAAAGAAAAAGATTTTGGATAGTTTTCATCATAAGCCTTGTGGCTATGATTTCGAACTTAAACTTATTTTAAAAGTGCAACGTAATGCACAAAGTAGAATTTTCTAGAATTGGGTAATGTTTTGTAAGTAAGCCTTGTGGCTAAGTTGTTTTGAAAATGCTAATTACCATATCCTTTTAAAATATCATTTTGCGGGAAAGTAATTCCTTACTTAGCAAGTTTTGATAACCCCTCTTTTATGTATGTTGTTGTTATTTGCATTACTTGAAAAGTAGGGGATGAATGATATAATTGCTTCAAGAGAGCGCTAGGGTATTCGGCAGCATACGTCATGGATTAATAGCTATTTTATTCTGGCTTAAAAGACTAAGTTTGAGAATGATGTTTTGTTTAAGACTTTTATTTTGAGGATTCTTAATCTCTTCTATTTTGTAGTTAGCCTTAGCACTTAGGTCTGTTGGGTTCCTAAGTATGGCGGTAATACCCTCATTTAAGTTTGAAAAGCTTCCGCATTCTAAATGAATTTTAAATTGAAAAAAAATTAAGGAAAATTTGGTCTAAATTTGGTCTTGAAAAATGGGGGTGTTACATTGATGTTATAACGTAGTACCCAGGAGTCCTAAGCCACAGTAGATATAATTGAGTGAATCCCTATTGTGGCATGCTTTTCACGGGGTTTCCTCTAAGTGCACATGGCGTCGGGGGCAATATCTAGCTCATTGGGGGTAACATAGTGTATGCCATCGACACATGAAGATTAGGGTTGGTTGCGCTATTCCATGGTACCGAAATGGTTGGTTGGATATTCGTTTGTCCAGGCTGCTGGTCGGGATTCTAATTGACCAGTTAGGTAGGTTGTGTATCATGTCCTGCGTGGTTGGAGGTGAGCTCATTCATCAGGCCCCTTGACCAATCCAACTTTGAGGAGCGTTTCAGCTATATTATTGTGGTTATTCCCAACCTGACAGGTTGAGCCTTCCCTCAGCACATAGCCCTGCCTCCAACTTCTCCTGTTGTTTGTTATCTGGATCAAGCAAGGTGGATTTTGTCCTAAACAAAGAAAGGTAATGGGATAAATAGAGTGACTCGCTCAAAGCGACTCGTTCAGTCCCCATGGATGACACCAATGATAGCGTAAATAGAATTGGGGGTTACGAGTACACTATGAATACATATTTTTGTGACCAAGTAAAGGGGGGCGCTCGTAGGTTAGTCGGTTGGTCAGTCAGTCTACCGGTTGACAATTGAGCGGTCCGAGGCTGTGTCGTATTACAAGTAACGAATGATTACAAGTGAAGTAGGTCGTATTGCAATGTAAAGTATATTACAAGTAGTGTGATGTTATAGAGTGATGAAGGTTGCAAGTAGAGAGTGATTGTTACATTGAGATGAATCTGACTAGTAGTATTGAGAAGTAGTGAATATGATAAGTGAGGGGGAGGGCCCTCTTATTTCTACTTAAACAGGCCGGTCTAAGCATTTAAAGCTCCGTTGTAGGTGGCTTGACATGGCGTTCTCTCGTTGGCTTGGCCAGATGGTCACCCCTAGCTACATGTAGATTGGCTGTCCGAGGCGACAAAACTGTTATTCTTGCAAGTTGTCAGCCGCCGCTCTGCAAGTGAAAGTTGGCCTCCATTACTTTTCGTGTAAGCTAGGTTTTCTAACTTGCAGGTCGCGTCGCACCGTAGGCCAACTGGTTAGCCTACGGTAAGCCGGCTGGGTTGTCACGAAGCTTGTTAATGCAACCAATATGTTTAGTTACAAGTGACTTACTTCTGTCGGGCTAATGGTTATAACGGACCGGTCGAGTGGTTCTTGATAGACCAACCGGGTGATTTCTGATGGATAGTCCTGAAGCGTCCATACCTAACACTAGGCTCTTTAGTACGAGCGGTGCAACTGAGTAGCGCTCTGTTGGGATCCTACAGTCGAGTGGCACTCTACTAGTATATGACCAATTGGCACTCTACTAGTATACGACCGATTGGAACTCTGTTGGTATACGACTATTGGCAGTCTGCTGGTATACGACCGATTGGCAATCTACTAGTATACGACCAATTGGAACTCTACTAAGATCTTACAGACCGGGTGGCACTCAACAGACCGACCAGGTGGCGGACTGAGTGGATCTGGCGGACCGACTAGGTGGATCTTCAGCGGATCGACTAGGTGACCCCAATGGTAGTCCTTGTGCTTATTTACTCATCATCACCTATGACCAGTTAGGCAGAACTACGCACAGTTGGTGGTGGGGGGGGAATCAAAGGAGGCAACGCCTTTTTCTGTGTCGGCGGCACTCAAGCGGGCCTTAACTTGTGCGCGGTGCAGAGCTCGGCGGTCAGCCATGTCCTAACCCCTAGGGGGCCTGAGCATTGGCAGAGGATAACTCAATAGGCTCGACAGTCGGCGTTTGGGGGTGTTGTGCAACCAGCCAGTCTTGGTCACTCTCCTCGGAACCCTCACCTGACTCCTTAGAGGATGGCACGGTGTCCTTATTCCCTACAATACAAGTAAGACGCCTGTTAAAATACAAGTTATTAATAGTCAGCCATGAGAGTGGGCATTAACTAGACCTATCATAGCCGCCCCGCCCGGCAAGATACCAACCTTCGAGCTAAAATGGGGTCGCCATCAAGGATTATCTTGACTACCTCTGCGACCATCTTGGTACACTCGGGCCTCTTCTACAGCCAATTGCAAGACGACTGCTAGGCGGTCGGGAAGTCGAAGTCCACGTGAGGCGCAGCCGGGCAGACAAAGAAGAAGTCCTCTTTCTAGCCCTTGTGGGAGGACTCCAACTTGTTAAGGAACTGACACCCATCTCTCTGGCGTATCTGTACATAGCCAAGGGCGCCGACACCGACTGCCAACAGTCCGAAAAATTGATGAAAGTAGATAAAGGTGACCTCCTCCTCGATGCAGTGAAAGTATGTGAGGAAATTAACCAGGAGGCGACAGTAGTTGGGGATAAGCTGACTAGGCACGAAGCCGTAGTAATGAAGAATTAAAGAAATAAGGGGGTGTTTTCAAAAAAAAAAAAAAAAAAAGAAGAAAAGAAATAAGGGGGTGGAGTGGCGCTCGGAAGCCAAAGCGGACCATGAAAAGGATAAAGTTAATCTTGATTAAATCCCTCGAATAATATGAACTCCAGATAATTATGTTATACGTAGTATTTACTTAATGATATTAAATGAATATATTTACTGGTATAATTTGCAGCAATCCACAGCAATTGTGTAAATAGCATTTTGAGAATTTGTGTTTCATATAGATCCGATTTGGAAGTCTCTGTTCCAACAAAATAATGCAGATATGTTTCCATGCGAGAATTGCAGGATCAAAAAGCCCTAATTTCAATTTTATGAATCACTCTTCAATCTGAGGATAATTAAGCCACTAGAGTGCCTCAACTCTCAAGGCCCATTCGGCGAAGAATCACGGAGCAGATCAGCCTGACATTACAGGACCTGCCACAATGTCTCTGCGCACAAAAATGATTAAATCCTCCGATGATAGCGAAGCAAAAGTGAAACTTTTTCATTGCCTATTTAATTTCTCGAAATTTGTACTTAAGTTATCATAATTAATTGATTCTTGAAGTGTTTGTTGAAAACTTATCGCATATTGTTGTGTTTTTCTAGGACTCAGCACAGAAACTTAAGGGGATTGAGATTAGTGTTCCGATCGTCTATGGTAATGTTGCGTTTTGGCTTGGAAAAAAGGCTAGCGAGTGAGTGTTGCTAAAGATGATAGATTGTTTTCGTTTCGGTTGAGTGTTTGATGAAATGCCTGACTGAGCCTTTTTGTTAATTGGAGCATAGGTATCAGTCTCATAAATGGACTCTTTACATTCGCGGGGCAACAAATGAAGATCTAGGTGTCGTAATAAAGCGAGCAGTTTTCCAGTTGCACACGAGTTTTAATAACCCAACAATATGCGAT
>NXFB01001671.1:0-17286 GCA_002525835.2 Ipomoea batatas
TACTGAGCTGCTGTTCAGATAATTATAAGAATTAGAGCTGCGGTTCTAATTGAAAAAAAGTGGAATTCTTGAAAATGGAAAGTTTATGAACTTGTCTAAAATATATGAGAATATAACTTGGAATGACAGTTATATCATTATTGCTGTTTTGAAGGAAAATTCTATGTAATTTCTTTTAAATATATGCTGTTATGCAATCGTTGGACTGTTTGTTTTCAGGTAAACTTCCAAAGTATGGGTAAAATCTCCATAATCTTTTGTATTGTTATCATATTTAAAAAAAAAAAAACCTTTGTCTACGCTTGAGTGGCAATGAATTTTCTTACTTAGCCGTCGTGCTAACTACACTTCATTGTGTTTCTTATCAGATGCAGTCTAGCGTGGGCCCCTGCAGCCCGGAGAACTCTAACAATTCGTTAGAGTTTATGTTTCCTCTTTTTGATTATGAGGACTATGCACACTTTCTGACGGGTGACGACCCGTATGCTCCGGGCTACGCTCCAGACCCTCCGGCTCCAGTATATGCTCCAGACCTTGTTTACGCCCTCGACCCAGTTGACGTCTTTGATCCGGTTCCTGATCTTGACCCCGTATCTGCTACTGACTATGCTTTTGTTTCTGATTTACTGACGGACCCTGTCATGCCTTTGCTTCCTAGTAGCCCGCTGACCTTCATTGATGCTGTTCAGGCGAGCTATGGTTTTTACCCTATTGAGATGATAGAGGAGAGTGACCCTCTAGAGTTTGTTGTACGTTACCCTTATCCGTGGGACCCTAGTCCTCCGGAAGAGTGGGATGAGTGGATGATGATGATTGCCCCGTGCAACTTCCTGGACCACATCACCTGGTTTGCGGGTGAATGGCACCTTGTGTGGGGAACATTCTGTGGCCCGATATATCATCTCCTTGAGTAGGTTATGTCCCTGTTTTTAGAAAGGAATCAAACTCTTTTTGGGTGTATATATTTTTGATAGCCATGATAGATACTAGATGTCTAGTGAAACCTAGTTTATCTTTCGTTAACCCTACTAAAACTTATGTATATATTAACGGTTGATCGATATATATATATATATATATATATATCTTTTGATGCTTATATATATATCTGGAAGTATATGTCATAGTTAGATTTAGTTGTGTGAACCAAATTCTTCTTTTAGCCTGTGCATTTAGAGCGAATTCTATTAGGAATTGATGGAATTCATTCTAAGTGTGGCGGTAACTACTCCGGATGTACGGTATAGCCGAGCCGGGGTGTTACAGATAGCACGCAAGCTCAACAGAGAGGGTAATCTTGTCTTTACAAGTGAAAGACATTTGCAACCGTAATTGCCGCCATTGTAAATCTTCTATAAAGCCTCTTGTATCTTCATCATGAAATAATAAGATCAATATTCATTTTCATCCCATGCACTCCTTGAACTTCTTCACTTAAGCTCCCTCTGCTGCCATTTCCATCAAACACCTCGTGGTTTACACCTGGTGTGCAGTGGTAGGGTAGGTGGAGGGCAATATATTAAATCTCCAGAACACCTATTGATTTACACCTGGTGTGCAGTGGTAGGGCAGGTGAAGGGCAATATATTAAATCCCCGCCACCATTTACTGGTACCCCATTTCAACCTTACTTTTTCAAATTTGAAGCAATTCAAGATGTTGACAAACAATGTTGGTGACTCTTCTTTCCTGAATTCTCCTCACTGCAGCAGTGGCCGTTGAGCGGTTCTGAGACATAGGATGTCACTGATAGTTAGTGTTTTTGAGGTTGGTTTTTGATGCTTTAGCTAATGATAAACTCATTTTGTAAAGAAATCACTAATCAAATATGGAAAAAGAATGCATGCAAGTTGTGGAAAAAATGAAAAGAAAAAAAAAAAAAGAAAAAGAAAAACGAAATGAAAGTTTGGGATTTAAGGGTTGGATTTCATGAATGATTTGAAACGTACCGTAAAATTGATGAAAAACTTGCCTAGTTTAGATAGAGGAAAAAAAGTTTGTAGAGAATGTTAAAAAGTTTGGGATTTAAGGGTTGGATTTCATCTATTTATATTAATGAAGAGAAAGTGTATTGAAATCCTATTCTGATAGAGTTTGTGAAAGTTAGTAACTTTTTGAATACCAGTAGACTTTTAATAACTCTATAAAAGTCTGAATCGAATACATGTATACTTTTAAAGAGTTTTGAATACAGGTAGACTTTTAAAGAGTTTATAAAAGTCTAAATTGAATACCACCAAACTTTTAAAGTTGAAAGTATTTAAAAGTTCATGAAAGTTGTGATTGAATACACTCCCCTTAAACAATATTCCCGCACAATTCACTGGTCACCACTTCCCTCGACCTACCCTACAACTGCACATCAGAATAACCTTGTGCTATCTGGGGCACTATCTGGATTGCACGATAACCGAGAGTAGAGATGCTGATTACGTTCCTTTAATTTTGTGAAGAAACCATTGGCCACACAGTATATAAATTGTCATGACTTTTCGATTTCAATTCTTTGCATAAACTTTTTAAATATGAGTCTTTAATTGTATGATGAATTGAAGATATGATAAATATTGTGCTAATTTCTTACATGAAATAAGCTCATTTATAATATTATATTAGCATGCAATCTGATCTAACTCATCCAAAACGAACCAACAAAAAGTGTTAAGAATGTAATAAGTTTACACGGTTAATTATTAATAGGTATATCTGGGAGAAAAGAATTGTACGTTGATAGCATACAATACCATTTAAGCATACTACGTTGTTTTTGTGAATAGTTGTTCCTTATGAAGATGATAAAAAGTATAGCTAAGGTCATGATTTTTGTGAAGCAAACTTTTGTCTGACACACGAGAAACTGATTCTTAAAGGAAATAAAAAGACAACTGACATTTTGTTTTCATTTCCAGGTGGACGATCCATTAATCCAACTAGGGGAGACTTATAAATGGATCAATTTTTTTGATTGCCATTGGAAATTGGAAATAGATGGACTTTCTGTAGGCCCTATTTTATTGACAAGATTTATAACTACTTTAGCGGCCCGGCCAGTTACTCGCGAGTTAGAAATAATTCCTGTTTATCTACTTCTATCCATGTGGGTAGGGGGGGGAGGGGGAGAAACGTCTATACTCAGCTACAAAATTTATTTTGAAATATGAAAACCTCGTCGTTTACACTTGGTGTGCAGTGGTAGGGCAGGTAGAGGGCAATATATTAAATCCCCGCCACCATTTCCGGCTACCTCATTTCGACCTTAGTTTTTTTAATTTGAAGCAATTCAAGATGCCGAAAAACAATATTGATGGCTCTTCTTCCTTGAATTCTCCTCACTGCCGTGGTGGCCGTGAATCAGTTCTGAGGCAGAGGATGTATGTGACCGGAAATTAGTTTTTTGATGTTGTTTTTTGATGGTTTAACTAATGCTAAATTCCTTTTGTAAATAAATCACCGATCAAGTATAGAAAAATTAAAGAATCCATGCAAGTTGTGGAAAAATGAAAAAGGAGAAACGCTAAGAAAAAACGAAATGAAACTAAAGCTACCTATGACGTTAGAGATGGCAATGCCGGTCATGATGACTTATTTATTTCATTCGATTTTGTATTGGAAGTTTGTATAACCTCCCCTCCCACCACCCTCGGGAGCTTTAATTTCTCCCTTTAGATATAATTTGGTTGTTATTAATATCTTTTACAATAAAAAGAAGAGGCTAAACTCGAATATGACATTATTATTAAAGGTGAAACGCTTGATATATAAGAGAGAGTTGGTTAGGGTAGGAACATGTAACACATTTTGTAACTATAAGACACATGAATGAGAGGATATAAAAGTATGCCAAGCCCAAAACAAGAAATATTCAGATCCATTGCCAACTCGAAGAGTGTCATTCAATTCACTATGTATTCTTCCACTCATTGTAGCAGGAGCGATCTGAAGTGACATGATGTGTGGCAGCCCTGTATGGAAATCAGTACTGAAAAATGGTGCAATAGCTAGATCTGATCTTTAGAATAAGCCATATGTGTTTGAGGACTAGATGCCCCTGAATACCTCCTTATAACACTGTAAAACAGTAATGCCAAATTGTAGTAAAATTTGGCACTTCGGAACATAGCTATGGCCACGACGCAGCCTTGGCCTCCTCTATGTCCACGACTACGACCACAATGTGTCTGGGCAAGTTGCTTTGGTGGTGAGGCAGCATGTGGTCCATGTTGATCGACAAGAGCTACCGAAGATCCTCAAACTCATAAGTTTGTTGCATTGCGGCTAGATTCAATGGAGTGATCGGAGTTGCTGTTGTTGTGTCTCGGCGTCTCCTCATCGCCGGACTTGGTTTTCATTACTACCGCAGCTAACTTCGTTGCTAGATACCATGATGGAAGAACTCAAATCACAGCAAAATGGAGAAACAAGAGTTCATATGGGAAGAAACTTTATTTAATTTGTTTGTTACAAGTGGTAAGTTCTAGTATAGAATGTAGTAACATCATCTATATATAGGTAAAATAGACATAACAGAATGAAAGGAATGAAAAGTGAAAGACAAGAATGCCCGGCCTAGTGATTTACACATGGTGTGCAGTGGTTGGGCAGGTGGAGGGCAATATATTAAATCCCCGCCATCTTTTACTGCTACAACATTTCAACCTTAATTTTCATAATTTGAACCAATTCAAGATGTTGACAAACAATACTGATGGCTATTCTTCCTTGATTTTTCCTCACTGCCGTGGTGGTCGTGGAACGGTTCTGAGACAGAGGATGTCACCCACAGTCAATTTTTTTAGGACTATTTTTTATGCTTTAGCTAATGCTAAACTCCTTTAATAAAGAAATCATTAATTAAGTATAGAAAAAGAATCCATTGCAAGTTAGGGAAAAAATGAAAATGATCAAGAAAAGAAAAAACGAAATGAAACTAAATTAAAACTACGTAAGGATGTTAGAGATGGCAACACACGTCATGATGATGACTTTTTTAATTCATTCGATTTCAATTCATATATAAATTGATACATATATATGCATGTATGAATTAAAAATGTATTTAAAAAGAAAGTAGAATTAGAAATTGAAAGAAAAGAGGAAAATCAGGAAAGTAATAATACTCTATTCTTTCCTCCCAATAGTATTTTATTTTTTATTATACTTTTTTCTTCTTTAATAAAGAGTCAGTTTCTCATCTATCATACAAATGTTAGATATATCTCTAATTTAAGGGTAACACTTATGTAAAACCATTCAACGGGTCTCAATTTGTGAAACGGGTGGCATCTTTGATTCATATATACGTCAAATTTTTTGATTAATGGGTCGGATTTTTGACCTCATTACTCAAAGATCCAACCCGTCTCACAGATTGAGACATGTTAAACGGTCTCACACAAGTTCTTACCCTAATTTAATCATTAATTGACTAAACTTAAATACAAAGAATTTGACCTCGTAGTAATGGAAGTGAAAGCCGTGTTGATCCACAGTCATAGTTGATATGTTGTTAGTTGTGTTGCCTCTTGAATGGTAAACCAGTAGAATAATGATAGTCATTTTGTTTCATACTTATTCATAACCATATATAGATGGCGTATTGGTATTATTCTAAGCAGCATGAGTACCTAAACTAAAGAAGCTATAGAATGTATATCCTATAATTCATTTAGTAATGTCAACATATATTTATTTACAACACTCAATAAGTTTTGAAAATTTTCATTCTTAGTAATAAGTTGCAATACAAAAAAATAAACAAATATGATATTTATTACAATCTCATACAAACAAACATGATACCTATTATAATCCCATACATATAATACAATCAACAAGCATGATACCTATTACAATCTCATACATATAACAGAATAAACATGATCCGGATTACAAGGCCATACATATAACACAATATACAAACATGATATCTATTACAATCACATACATATAACATATACATTAATACATATAACATATATATATATATATATATATATATATATATATATATATGTATATATATATATAAGCAACTTTAAGCGGGCGGAGGAGGAAAATTCAGATCAGGCACATGGTAATGCCGAGGCTCATTGAGATCTGGCAGTTCTACAGGTACTTGGTACTTCAGGCTAAGCCAGCCGAGCATTATCTGCGGGAGGGGGAGGGGTAGCTATAGGAGGAGGCAGGGTAGCTGCAACTTGACCGCCGACTACAGGAATACCAGGTCTTAGGTGCACATTGGCCAAATGGCCTCTATTGAAAAAATGAGGGTAGGCGATTCTCCACCAATGACTACCATGGAGCCTCATGTGCCCAAAAAGTTCTTGGCCGCTGTTAAACCACCTCCCACACACGGTGCAAATATGATGCTATTGTGGCTGGGAAGGTGGAAGAGAATTGAAGAAAGAAGAGCCATTAGCATTGTTCCTAGACATCTTGAATTGCTTCAAGGCAGATACCTCCATCAAAGAGATCAGACATTTTTGAAATGCTACACCCACTTTTTGGGTTATTCCATTTGAGAGAATAGAAACACCAACTAAAGACAACAATACTGCATTAGCTAGTATAAATATTATTGTGCTGTGCAGTGGAAGGGCAGGAGGAGAGCAGGGTCGAGTGCGTATATTAATTCTGCGCCACCATTCGCTGATCATCATTGTTACCTCATTTCTACCTTTAAGCAATTTAAAACGTAAAAATGCACGGCCACGGCCACCGCTACCTCCTCCCCTGCCCAGCCATAGTAGAATAATATTTGTAGCGTGTGGGAGGCAGTTTAATGATCCATTAGGTACTCTTCGGGTACATGAGGCTCCATTATAGTCGTGAGTTGCGATAATGCTCCGCCCGCTCAATCCGAAGCAGCTGCCTACAGATTTAAATTTTCCTCCACCCTCATGTATGCATGCATGCATTGATGCATATATGTTTGGGTTTGAACTGATATATACATATACATATACATATATATATATATATATATACATACATATATATATATATATATATATATGTATGTATGTATGTATGTATGTATGTATGTATGTATGTATGTACTGTGTATGTATGTATGTATGTATGTATGTACTGTGTATATATGTATGTATGTATATATATTAAAATCTTAATTACATTTTTATGTATAGAGGAGGGAAAGATTTGAACTTTGTTAGCCTAAAATGTGTTTTAAACTTACTAGGTTGTTTTCCTGAATGATTCAAGATAAGGATGATAAAAAGTCCTAGCTAGGTAGGTTTACTTCTTGGCCATTTTGTTTTTGCTTCTCATCTTTTACATTTTTTTCAATTTTTTCACAACTTACATGCATTCTTTTTCAGTGATAGATATGTGATTTAATAAATTAAAAAAAAAAAAGAGTTTAAGGTTAGCTAATACATCTTCAAAAACCAATCTAAACAAAAAAGTGCAATTAGGGTTTAATTTTAATATTAACAAATGAATAAATTTATGGTTACCATTCTATCAAAAAATATTAAAATATAAGGTGTTGTTGTTGTTATTGTTGTTGTTATTATTACTATTATTATTATTATTATTATTATTATTATTATTAATATTATTATTATTATTATTATTATTAAAGAGAAAATCACTATTTTTATTCCTCAATTATTTCTCAACTAACTATCAATGTAGTCTCTAGTTTTCAATTTCAAATAATTTTATCGTCGAATTGTTTAAAATTTCATCAATTAAACCCTCTGAGTATCATATTGATGAAATTATAGAAATGAAAAAATCATCATTTTAATCCCTCAGAAGGGCTAATTGACGAAATTTTATACAATTTGAGGATCAAACTAATTGAAATTGAAAACTATGAACTACATTTGACCAATTTTTAATTTGTTTAGTAGTGATTTACAAAATCATGAATGCTAAGAAATAAAAAGGAAATTATAATATATATATATATATATATATATATATATATATATATATATATATATATATATTGGTCACATGCATGTATGTTTGTATGTGCATGTTTTTTTTTTTTTGAGAGGAATTTGTATGTGTATGTATTCATATGCAAATACGTATGAGTAGTTGTACGTGTAACATGGAACTACAAGAGACATTAGTTATGTTATTACGGAGTAATATTTTTTTTATATGTGTCTTTAATTTTAAATGTAATGTAACACACAAGCATTGGAGAGAAAAAATTTGTACTAATAAAGCTAATTAAGGAAAATAATTACTAGAATTAACACCAAATATTAGGAGGGAAGACTCCTCTCCGCATATTGGAACAATAGAGCCTCTCCACACACGGTAAACCGCCTCCAACACAGGCCACATATATGATTCTATTGTGGTTGGCCAGGGGAGGAGAATTCAAAGAAGAAGAGCCATCAGAGATGTTCCTAGACATCTTGATTTGCTTCAAATTAAGAAAGCTAGTGTTGTACTAATTACCATTATTGATGATCAAGGAATGGTGGTGGGAATTAATATTTTGAGGATGGAAAGATTATTTTTACTTTGTTAGTGTTATACGTGTTTAAGCCTACTACGTTGATTTTGTGAATGATTCAAGACGAGAATGATAAAGATATCCTAGGTAGCATAAGGTCCATTTGTTTTTCACAACATACATGCATTATGTTTTCGTGGTTGATGGTTTCTTTATAAAAGGAGTTAAATTGCCATTAGCTAAAGCATGATAATACAATTAAGATGTTTTTAAAATACATGCACGCACGATGCACGTTACGTTGTCACTAATCATTATGCATTAAAATCTCCACCCAGGGGTACCATGGAGCCTCAGCTCATTCGCCCAAAGACTTCTTATTAGCTGTTAAATTGCCTCCCACACACACCACAGATATGATTTAGCTGTGGTTGGACATGGGGAAGAGATCAAATTCCAAGGAAGAAGATCCATCGGCAATATTGTTCCTCCACATCTTGAATTGATTCAAATTAAGAAATCAAAGGTGCAATAAATTAGCAGATACTACAATGCATTGGTCATATTCAGAGACATATTGAACATACATCCTGAAATCTAAAATTCGATTAAGGGAGGATGCTCAGTTATTTAGAGTATCATGCTGATAACTTGTTCTGAAATTCAGTGTATCCTCACATGAAAAGTTATATTATCTAATTGTATGAAAGTAATAAAAATAAAGTATAGTAAAAACAAAACGAGATAGAATGAGAAACATCTATCATTTATTAATCACCTTCGTTCCAATATATATACGGTGTACAAAGTTCTTGTAGAACTAAGAGTCTACAAAGTATGAAGATATATTACCATACTATAATTCTTTTAGTAATCCTAACATATATTTATTTACAATACTTAGCAAGTTTTGTAAACTTTCATTCTTAACAATAACTTGCAATACAAAACAATAATCAAACATGATATTTATTACAATCTCTTACATATTACACAATAAACAAACATGTTACCTATTATAATTTATAATCCCATACATATAATACAATAAACAAACTTGATACCAATTACTATCTCATACATATAACGCAATAAATATGATACCCATTACAAGCCCATACATATAACACAATATACAAACATGATATCGATTACAATCCCATATATATAACATATGCATATAACACACACACACACATATGCATACATGCGTGAAACCACATAAGTAAGCAGCTTTAAGCGGGCGGAGGAGAAAAATTCAGATCACGCAAACAGTAATGCCAAGGCTCATTGAGATCCTATAGTTCAACAGATACTTCGGGCTAAGCCAGCGGAGCATTATCTGCGGGAGGGGGAGGAGGAACTATAGGGGGAGGGGCAACTATAGGAGGAGACGTGGCAACTGCAACTTGACCGCCGACGGCATGAATTCCAGGTCTTGGCACAATATAATATTCGTATTGGTGGTGAAGAATTAATATGTAGATGAGGGAAATATTTATACTTTGCTAACGCACAATATAATATTCGTATGCCTTCTACGTTGTTTTCATGAAAGAGACTAGGATGACAAAGATTAACTAAGTAGCTTTAGTTTCATGTTTTTCTTCTCTTTTTTTTCTCACAACATATATGCATTGTTTTTCCGTGGTTAGTGGTTTCGATCTTTACAAAAGGAGTTTGCTGGCCATTAACTAAATCACATCTAAAACTAAGTTGCTTTAGTTCCATGATTTGCATTTCGTAAGTATTCATCAATGGACATGTTACATTGTGTGTTACGTTACTGAAGAGCTCAAATCACAGCAAATTAAAGTGGAGAAACAAAGAGTTCATATTGGAAAAAACTGAATTGCGTAGCCGGGTGAATCCGGATCGTAAGACAGTGAAATGGTAGGGCAAGTGTAGGGCAATATATTAAATCCCTGCCACCATTTATTGCTACCTCATTTTTCTTAATTTAAAGGAATTCAAGAGAATAGGAAAATCAAGAAAGTGATAGTACTCTACTCTTTATTATACTTTTTTCTTCTTTAAGAGCCAGTTTCTCAATGCTAGATATATCTATAATTTATGATTAATTGACTAAACTTAAATACGAAGAACTTGACCTAGTAACAAAAGCGGAAGCCCTATTGATCCTCCGCTATAATTGATGTATTCTTCTGCTCGTTGCTGCAAGGAGCAATCCGGAGTGATTTACAAAATCATGAATGCTAAGAAATAAAAAGGAAATTATAATATATAGAAATATAAAAAAAAGTAATTAAAAATAAATATTTATAATATTTCTATTATAAAATTAGGCAAGTGTATATATATAGAGTGGTCACATGCTTGTATGTTTGTATGTGTATGTATTCATGTGCGAATACGTATGAGTAGTTGTACGTGTAACATGGAACTGCAAGAGACATTAGTTATGTTATTATAGAGTATTTTTTTTAAACGTGCCTTTAATTTTAAATGTAATGTAACACACAAGCATTGGAGAGAAAAAAATGTACTAATAAAGCTAATTAGGATGATAATTACTAGAATTAACACCAAATATTAGATTTAATCCAAGTTGTGGTAGCACATTCGTGAAATGACCTCTATTTAAAGCAGCAAGAGCGGATACCCCTCTCCACATGTGTCTGAACAGTGCTTGGCGGCCGTTAAACCGCCTCCCACACATGCCACATATATGATTCTGTTGTGGTTAGCCAGGGGAGGAGAATTTAAAGTAGAAGAGCCATCAGAAATGTTCATAGGCATCTTGATTTGTTTCAAATTAAGAAAGGTAGTGTTGTACTAATTACCATTATTGATCACCAAGGAATGGTGGTAGGAATTACTCCCTCCGTCCCGAATTGGATGTCTCATTTGCTTTTTGCACGCTTTTTAAGAAATTAAAGTAAATGTGATGTGCTTTCCAATTATGCCCTCAACTTTTTCACTTTTAGAAATAAAAACAATAAAGAAAGCAAAAGTCATAAGGGTAAATTGGGAAAAGTAGAATGATGGTGATGTTCAATTTCGGAAAGAGGACAACATTTTGGGACAAACTAAAAAGGAAAGTAAGACAGGTAAAATGGGACAGAGGGAGTAATATATAGAGGATAGAAATATTATTTGTACTTGTGTTCATTATGTTTAAGCCTACTACATTGATTTTGTGAATGATTCAAGACGAGAATGATAAAGATATCCTAGGTAGCATAAATTCCATTTTTTTCACAACATACATACATTATGTTTTCGTGGTCGGTGATTTCATTGTAAAAGGAGTTAAAGTGCTATTAGCTAAAGCATGATAATACAATAAAGATGTTTTTAAAATAGATGTACGCAGGATACTCCTTGTCACTCATCATTATGCATTAAAATCTCCACCAAGGGTACCATGGAGCCTTAGCTCATTTGCCCAAAGACTTCTTAGTAGCTATTAAATTGCCTCTCACACACACCACAGATATGATTTTGTTGTGGTTGGAGAGGCGGAAGAGATCAAATTCAAGGACGAAGATCCATCGGCAATATTGTTCCTCAATATCTTGAATTGGTTCAAATTAAGAAATGTGGAATTAATTAGCAGATACTACAATGTATTGGTCATGTTTAGAAACATATTGAACATCCTAAAATCTCTAATTCGATTAAGGGAGAATGCTCGGTTATTTATTGTATCCTGCTAATAACTTGTTTTGAAATTCGGTGTATCCTCGTGTGAAATATTATATTAATTATCTGATTGTATGAAAGTAATAAAAGTAAAGTACAATAAAAACAAAACGAAATAGAGTAAAAACATCTATCATTTATTAATCACCTCCATTCCAATATATAGACGATATACAAAGTTCTTGTAGAACTAAGACTCTACAAAGTATGAAGATATATTGCCATACTATAATTCTTTTAGTAATGCTGAGATATATTTATTTACAATACTTAGCAAGTTTTGTAATTTTCATTGTTAACAATAAGTTGCAATACAAAACAATAATCAAACATGATATTTATTACAATCTCTTACATATAACACAATAAACAAACATGTTACGTATTATAATTTATAATCCCATACATAGAGTTAATAACCAAAATAGTCCCTCGACTATGCCATAATTACCAATTTGGTTCTCGACTATCATTCTTACTCAATTAAGTCCTTAACTATGCAATTTTTACCCTATTTAGTCCTCTATTAATTTGACTGTTTGTTGACTATCAAAAGTGGGGATAAATTTGTAATTTTACAAGCTTTCTCCTTCCTCCTCATTTGGCAGCGCAAACCATGTAGCAATATGCTCTGATTGGCTTCCAACCTTCAAAGAATAAACAATTCAATTTTATTAATCCCTAAATTCATGTAGACAACGAATTTTCTGCTCGAATATGCAGAAAAATGGTGATCCATGTCTAGCAATTTTCTGCTCTCGGGCTATCAGGAATCTTGATACCAGCATATACCAACTATAATTTATTATCATAATTAATTGAACATTAAGACTGCTTTAGACTCTTAGGTTAACCAGCATATACTTGGTTTCTAGTCATTATGGCTTATTACATCTCGGCTTTTGGGAGCAAGGTTATAAATCTTTTGTATGGAATGCAGTTTCATATCAGCTGAAAGATGAGCTGAAGTTATCACCTTCAACCTCCCAGTTTGTCTCTTCAATAGCATTCTTTCCATGGAGTGTGAAACCTCTATACGGGTATGTATCTCTCATGCAAGTTTATTTATGATTAATGAGTTTCACGATATTACAACCATTTGGGCATTCAGAAAGTTATATAAGCAATATGTCAATGATGTTTTAAATAGGAGAAAAGCTAATCAAATACTCTTCATCTGATGTTTAAAACAACCTTTTTATTCTTCAAATTAAAGGTGAAAAAGACAGATTTTGAACTTATACCATAAGATGGTTTAGTACACTAATGTGTTGTTCAATTTGCTTGCTTTAACAAATGACTTAATATTTTTTAGTGGTAAACTGGTAATAGATGAATATAATTTGTTTTCTATGAACTTTGTTTTATGGGAAGTGAGTACTCTATCAGACTATCACCTTTGCAAGCTATTAAAACTTAAGTTGCTATCTATGCAGGATTGTATCTGATTGCATCCCGATCAAAGGAAGAAAAAGAATTCCCTACTTAATACTGGCCACTGTGTTCTCATTCTTTCCATGGCTTCTTTTAGGCACCAGTGAAATTCTTAGGACTTCTAAGGTGCAGCTAATGGTTCTCCTAACAGTGCAAAATCTGGGCTCTGCCATGACGGATGTGGTAATTGATGCGATGATAGTTGAGGCTGTAAGAATAGAGCGGTATGTTTTCAGTTATTCCAAAGTTCTCTCATTTTGAAGGCTCGTAAATTAGATCTTATCATTTATAACAGTGGTTGTGAAACGGATAGCCCAAGGATTTGATTTCTAGCAATTTTTTGAGCTTCGGAAGCCGATCTAAGCATATTGCTGCATGGGTTGGCGCTGCTAAATGAGGAAGAAGTAAGGAGAAAGCTTGTAAAATTATAATTTTATCCTCACTTTTGACAGTCAACAAACAGTCAAATTAACAGAGGACTAAATAGGGTAAAAATTACATAGTTGAGGACTTAATTGAGTAAGAATGATAGTCGAGGACCAAATTGGTAATTACGGCATAGTCGAGGTACTATTTTGGTTATTAACTCCCCATACATATAATACAATAAATAAACTTGATACCTATTACAATCTCATACATATAACACAAAAAATATGATACACATTACAAGCCCATACATATAACACAATATACAAATATGATATCGATTACAATCACATACATATAACATATATGCATACATGCGTCAAACCACAACATATGTAAGCAGCATTAAGCTGGCGGAGGAGGAAAATTCAGATCAGGCACAGGGTAATGCCGAAGTTCATTGAGATTCAGCAGTTCTGCCGAAACTTCGGGCTGAGCCAGCAGAGCATTACCCGCGGGAGGGGGAGGGGCAGCTATAGGAGGAGGCGGGACAGCTGCAACTTGACTGCCGACGACAGGAATCCCAGGTCTTGGCTGCACATTGGCCAAATGGCCTCTATTGAAAAAATGAGGGTAGGTGATTCTCCACCCAAAACTACCATGGTGCCTCATGTGCCCAAAAAGTGCTTGGCGGCGGTTAAACCACTTCCCACACATGGTGCAAATATTATTTTGTTGTGGCTGGACAGGTGGAAGAGAATTGAAGGAAGAAGAGCCATTAGCATGGTTCCTAGACATCTTGAATTGCTTAAGGCAGATACCTCCATCAATGAGATCACACATTTTTGAAATGCTACACCCACTTTTTGGGTTATTCCATTTGAGAGAATTGAAACGCGAGTGGTGTGCAGTGTTAGGGCAGGAGGAGAGCAGGTCGAGTGCAGTATATTAATTCCTCGCCACCATTCGCTGATCATCATTGTTACCTCATTTCTACCTTTAAGAAATTTAAAACATAAAAATGCACCGCCACCGCCACCTCCTCCCCTGCCCAGCCACAGTAGAATAATATTTGTAGCGTGTGGGAGGCAGTTTAATGATCTGTTAGCACTCTTCGGGTACATGAGGCTCTATGATTGTCGTGGGTTAAGATAATGCTCTGCAGGCTCAGTCCGAAGCAATTGCCGACAGATTTGAATTTTCCTCCACCGTCATGCATGATGCATATATGTTTGGGTTTGAACTGTGATATATACTCTCTCTCTCTCTCTCTCTCTCTCTATATATATATATATATATATATATATTAAAATCTTAATTACATTTTTTTAATATATTGAGTTTGGTTTTTTATGCTTTTTTTTTTAACGCTAAATTCCTTTTGTAAAGAAATCACCAACCAGGGAAAAAATGTTGGATACTTTTATAGTAAATGCATGTTTGAGAATTTTAAACATGTTACTAATATTTGAGGTATTGTGAAGATAATTATTATTTTAAGTTTAGAGGAAATTTTATTAAGAATTATTTAATATTTGGGAAGTGGGAAAGAGAAAAACTCATGGATTAAATTTTTCTAAGATTTTAATGAGAGAGAAGAATCTCTGGCCAAGATTTACTTTATGCATGTAGATAAATATTTTTATATTAAGACTTTTGTCTTGGTTGCATGGATTACAAGATAGATATATAATATATTCGATCTTGAGAATTTGCCAAGTTTGAATTAATTTGGTATTATCATTTTTTTGTTGTTGTCTTCTACATGGTTAGAGAGTTGTAGAATTATTTTAATGTCCTACATGAAATTATTGATTATTTTACGACAACAGATATTTTATCCTTAGCTTGTAAAACCAGAAATCCTGTGAAATATCTGTTATATTTCTGGTTAAGGCATAAAGACTTTGAAATATTATATTAAGTTTATTAAAAAGTCAGAAAGCTAAGTCTTGAAAATATTCTGTTATATTTATAATGAAGGCATGCAGAAACTTCTTATGCGTGAGGTATGCATAATGAAATTCATAAAACTTATGGATGTCTTTTAACACAAAAATTCTCAATATTGAGAATGTGTTAAAATACTAACAAATCAAAAAGTTTACTAGTTTATCTAGTATGAAAATTGGTTAGTCTAAAATAAATCTAAATTTAAATCATGGTATATATGGGTTAAGTTTAATTTGTATGCTTCTTCAGTTTAGAAGAAACATGAAAAGTAAAGCTAAAGTTTATTTTTAGGAAACGCAATAGAAATAGACTAAAAATATGTAAAATATAAAAGCACACCATGCATGCACGCACTCACGAAACACAAATGAATCACATTATACATGACAGTACTAAAAAGACATTTGTGTGTCATTATAATTTTATATATATATATATATATATATATATATATATATATATATATTATCTACAAATTGATAAATTTCATAGAAAAACTTGAAATAGTGGTGCAATTCTTTAGGAAGCCATAATTCATATTCATTTTGAAGTTAAACGACATAAGCTATCATTATATGTCAAATTAAACGATTTTTTATTATAGTTAAATGAGAAAATAGATATTATTTTAATATAATTGTTTTTACCATTTCAAGAAATTAAAAGTCAAATCAAATATATATAGTACGGTATTGGTTAGAATGAATTTAAAAATTAAGTAAAATTGCATGAACGTTTATATTAATCATACTAGAAATATATGTTGAATATTTAATATAAAATTTAAAACGAATGACAAAAAATATGAAGTATTTGATAAATTTCATGAATCATTATTGTACACGATGCATGCACGCACAAATGAATCACGAACCCCGGAAACGGCGAAACAACTCCTTTCATTGCTGGATCTCACGCTTCTTCTTCTACGTCGCGGCGGGGCGGCATATTGAGATGAGGGATGATGAATTCTTCCACCTCCACGTTCAGATCCACGTTCAGGACCACTCTCTCATATACTGGACATCCTTGTGGTGAGAGAGTACACTGGTATTGGACGTCGATCTGAACGCAGAGGTGGAAGAAGTGGATCCCTCATCTGAATTTGCCGCCCACGACGTAGAAGAAGATCCAACCGCGAAAGAAGTTGTTTCGCTGTTTCGGGGTTTCGTGCGTCATTTGTGTTTCGTGCATGCATCGCGTGCTTGTTTTTATATTAATGAAATTTATCAAAAACTTCACATTTAATTTGCGTGATCAGTTTTGAAATTTATTTTGAGAGTTAAATCTATATCAGATATGAACATATATTTATTGTATATGAAATTTAATGTATAATTTATTTTGGGAGACTTCTAACTGATGCTCAAAATTGACATTTCATATTTGATCACTCTATTGGATCCACCTCACTATTTACA
>NXFB01001674.1:0-10223 GCA_002525835.2 Ipomoea batatas
TGTCAATGCCTTATTTTCTGAATTTTGGGTCAACTATCTTCTTAAAAACAAATTTATTATTTCTTAAAACAAGGTTTAGAAATCTGCCTAATTTCTTTCCTTGAGTTGTTCAAGTAACACATCTACTAGTCCTTATTAGGTTTTCCTCCATACCAGCCCAGCCATAATCTTGACTATCAAATATGCTAATTGTCTTTTCAGGTGCAAAGAAAGCATGTCTATAATCTTCGCCAATTAATGTTAACTGGTGATTTTGAAAGTTGTTCGCAGCACATTTTGCAGTGAGTGCCAAGTCTTAGAATAATCTCACCTGTAGCTTTTGACCTTTTGTCTGTAATAAGTTTTCATTTTAAATGTGTTAGTGGGATGATTTTGTGCTCTCGCTGATCTCGATGGGTTCCAATGAGAACCCCTCCTCCCATGAGAACCTGAGAACTGTACATAAATGCATACAACCCTCTACATAAATGAACACAATCTCATATTCCAGTGCACAATGCACACAATCTACCCTAGAATAGTTTGTGTGCATTTATGTAGATGATTGTATGCATTCATATTGGTTCGCAGGTTCTCACGGGAGGAGGGGTTCTCATTTGATCATATATATATATATATATCATTGTGTTATGTAGTTTCAGAGTAATGTATTCACAGCTATTCTCTTTCCTACAATGCTAATGAATTAATTTAGGTGCATGCAGGGTGTGGTAGATGAGATTAGTTTTAATTATGTAGATCCACAGAAGGTATTGAAATTTCTTCTTTGGCATATGTTACTTCACAATGCTTTGTGTTAATTAGGCCTTTGTTTTTCCCCTACTTTACTCACCCTTCTTCCTTTCATGTTATAGCATCCAAGCAAGTGGTTTTTGCATAAGCTCTTGAGAGACTTCACAGGATTTGCCGGAAAAATATTAAATGGTAAGAATGAATTTTTCAATTTGTTGGTAATGAATGAGTTTCTGCCAAAGTTATAAATCATGAGAAATGGGAATATGTCTAGATTCCTTCTCGGAGATCACTGAGGAAGCGTTGCTGGATTCACTTGTTCAGCTCCACGATATGGGTTCTGTAACTATTGATGACTTTTGTATACCAAACTTGCCTGGAAAACAAAATCCTTTTAGAGGTATTCGTGGCAAAACCGCTTCGTTGAAACGGTGGCTAGCCATATGCGCCGATGATTCAACCAAGTGAGTCCGATTGCAATTTTCTATAAACAAATTCTTTTGTTTTAAACATCTGATTTTTTGGATAATTCTTCCATTTTATTCTATGTTAGAGATAGGAAGTATAGGGTGATGATGCAATACAGATTCTGCTACCAATATACTTAGTTATCTTATTTCCTAGTTTATTAGTAGTTGCCTATTTTACTTTAGGTAAGTATATTTTAGAATATTGTTTCCTTATGTCTTAAAGGTTAATTAGTAGTTGCCTATTTTACTTTAGGTAAGCATATTTTAGAATATTGTTTCCTTATGTCTTAAAGCTTTTAACTCCTATATATAGGGAGAGTACTAGATTGTCTTGGCAAGTTGGAATTGAATAAAATCAAAAGGAAGTTTCTTCCACCAACTTCTCTCTCTCTCTCATTGTTTACAGCCACCATAGGTAAACCCTCTTCATCTGTTAACCACAGACCTGTGACGCGTAGCCAAAGTACTGAAACATATCATCTGGTTCCCGTTGCCGGCGTCATGGGTTCTGATTTGAACATCGAATCAGCCATCAAAGCTTTGCAGAAATCTGTCAAAGCTTTGGAATTACAGCATGACAAAATTGAGAACTTGTCCACTACTGTCGCCTCCTTGTCCGCATCTTCTCTCACACAGGCAGCTTCCCTTGCCAACTTGGAGAAACTGGTCCAACAACTACTCACCAGCCTCGGTAAACAACCAGTTCAGGAGGAGGACTCCGTTACCACTGTTCCCATCGAAGGGATATCTACTATGGCAGACATAGGGGACCACTCCTATCGTTTTTCCCGGTATCCCAAGGTTGAATTCCCTTTGTTTTCAGGCGAGGAAGACCCTATGGTTTGGCTACTTCGTTGTGAGTCTTCGTTTCGCCATGCTGACACACCAGACCACGAACGTGTTCCTCTGGCAGCACACCACATGATTGGCGAGGCCCAACTGTGGTACCATTCTGAAATTGCGGTGTCACCGTTTGCTTCATGGGCATCATTTAAGGAAGAGTGTTGTTTGAGTTTTGGGCCACCTCGAAGCATTAATACACTAGGCGAATTGAAGCTGCTCTTTCAGTCCAACAGGCACATTGATGATTATGTCAACGACTTTCGGGCTCATCTGGCACGTGCAAGCACAGAACTCCCAGCCTAATGTGTTGATCTTTTTACCGGTGGTCTGGACGAGGTACTTCGGATTGATGTAGAAAGGACCAAGCCTAGTTCTCTAAACGAAGCCATTAATACAGCTCGTGACTTCTACCGGAAATGTCACGTATTAGGCCTTCTGCTTGCCAAAACGACAAACAAGGATCCACACCCTACCGCACACCTTCCCTCTGCCCGTGTCTCACTACCCCCACAACAACCAACCAACCACACCAAATCACCTCGACCTCCGTATAAATTCTTATCACCATCAGAAAAAGCTGAGAGGGATGCCAAAAAACTGTGTTATAATTGCGATTAGCGATTTTTTCCCGGTCATAAATGCCGCCGCCTTTTTATGTTGTGGACATTAGAGGATGGTGAAGAACCGCCTGCTTGGCTTGCATCCACGGAGATGAACGCCCGAGATGGAATCACCTGAATTCAACCTGAACGTTGTCACCTGCTTCAAGCTTGAGGACAAGCTTGATCTCCGGGAAGGGTGTAATGATGCAATACAGATTCTGCTACCAATATACTTAGTTATTGTTAAACCCTAAAGCCCGTTTATAGATAAGCCCATTAGGATTTCGGATTTCCTCTATTTTGTATGCCTTCTCCTAAAGACACCGGTCGAGAAGTTCTTCATATTCCTTACCTTCCTCCAGCTGATCCTCCAGCTGCCCGAAGTACTGATCCTCCACCTGATCCTCCAGCTGCTCCTAAACCCCCCCTTCAGGTTTATCATCGCCGTCCTCGCACTACACCTGCTGAGACTCCTGTTGACTCACCCGGGCCATCTGATCCTCCTGCTGCGGTTCTACCACTTCCACTGGAGTCTGTCACTGATCCCACTGAGGCATCCACTGATCTTCGTAGAGGTACACGTTCTACTCGTAATCCTCATCCTATACATACTTTCTTAAGCTATCATCGTGTGTCTTCCCCGTACTATGCCTTCCTTTCTCATCTGTCTTCTGTGCCTATACCCAAGACTACTAGTGAGGCTCTCTCGGATCCAGGTTGTTGCCAAGCCATGTTGACAGAAATGGAGGCTCTCCAGTCCAGTGGCACATGGGAGTTGGTTCCTCTCCCTGTGGGTAAGACTGTTGTTGGGTGTAGATGGATTTATACTGTGAAGGTGGGCCCTGATGGTAAGATTGATCGCCTTAAAGCAAGGCTGGTGGCTAAAGGCTACACCCAGATTTTTGGTTTGGATTATACTGATACTTTTTCTCCTGTAGCTAAAATTGCATCAGTCCGCTTGTTGTTGTCTCTGGCTGCTATTAACCATTGGGACCTACACCAGTTGGATATCAAGAATGCTTTCCTCTATGGCGATCTTAAAGAGGAAGTTTATATGGAGCAACCACCTGGGTTTGTTGCTCAGGGGGAGTCTTCTGGCATGGTTTGTAAGCTTCGCCGCTCTTTGTATGGGTTAAAGCAGTCTCCACGAGCTTGGTTTGGGAGATTTAGCTCAGTGGTGTTTGAGTTTGGTATGGTTCGGAGTGAAGTTGATCATTCTGTGTTCTATCGTCACTCTAATGGGAAATGCATATATCTTGTTGTGTATATAGATGACATTGTTATTACAGGAAGTGATCAAGAAGGCATATCCAAGCTGAAAGAGTATCTCTTCAGTCGATTCCAGACTAAGGACTTGGGCAAGCTGAAATATTTCCTTGGTACTGAAGTAGCTCAGTCTCATAGTGGTATAGTTATCTCTCAAAGGAAGTATGCTTTGGATATTCTAGAAGAAACTGGTTTGTTGGATTGTAGACCTGTGGATAATCCAATGGATCCAAATGTCAAACTTCTACCAGGACAGGGGGAGCCATTGCCTGACCGAGAGAGATACAGGAGACTAATCGGGAAATTGAATTATCTCACAATCACTCGACCAGTTATTTCCTTTGCAGTCAGTGTATTAAGCCAGTTCCTTGAAAGTCCTTGTGATACTCATTGGGATGCTGCTGTTCGGGTTCTGAGGTACATCAAAAGAGCCCCAAGGCAAGGTTTACTGTATGAAGATAGGGGACATGCTCAAGTTGTGGGATATTCTGATGCAGATTGGGCTGGTTGTCCTTTTGACAGACGATCTACCTCAGGTTACTGTGTACTCATTGGTGGTAATCTTATATCTTGGAAGAGTAAGAAACAAGATGTTGTTGCTAGATCCAGTGCTGAAGCTGAATACCGTGCTATGGCTCTTGTTACGTGTGAGTTGATATGGCTGAAGCATTTACTTCAAGAGTTACAATGTGGCCAAGTAGCTCAAATGACATTAATATGTGACAACCAAGCAGCTCTTCATATTGCCTCAAATCCAGTCTTTCATGAGAGGACCAAACATATTGAAGTTGACTGCCACTTTATCAGGGAGAAAATTGTGTCTGGGAGTATCAAGACTAGCTTTGTTAACTCTGCAGATCAGTTGGCTGATATCCTAACAAAGTCTCTTAGGGCTCCTAGAGTTGGGCATATTTGTAACAAGCTTGGAGCATATGATCTATACTCTCCAGCTTGAGGGGGAGTGTTAAACCCTAAAGCCCGTTTATAGATAAGCCCATTAGGGTTTCCTCTATTTTGTATAAGTAGTGGTAGTCTGTACAGTTCTACATATTGAGATATATACAAACACACATTACTCTCTCAAGTTCTACAGTTATCTTATTTCCTAGTTTATTAGTAGTTGCCTATTTTACTTTAGGTAAGTATATTTTAGAATATTGTTTCCTTATGTCTTAAAGGTTAATTAGTAGTTGCCTATTTTACTTTAGGTAAGCATATTTTAGAATATTGTTTCCTTATGTCTTAAAGCTTTTAACTCCAATATATAGGGAGAGTACTAGATTGTCTTGGCAAGTTGGAATTGAATAAAATCAAAAGGAAGTTTCTTCCACCAACTTCTCTCTCTCTCACTGTTATCAGCTACCATAGGTAAACCCTCTTCATCTGTTAACCACAGACCTGTGACGCGTAGTCAAAGTACTGAAACATATCAGGTGACGATTAATTTCCTTCGCAAGTACCTTGGAGACTTTCTGATTGCCTCGTATTTGGATGCCATACAAGAATCTTGTTATGATTCTGAATACGTTAAGAGAATAGAGGTAGCTTTCTTTCCTCATCTTGTTGATTAGACTGAAGTTGGAGTACATGCTTGAAATACCCAGGCCTGTGTAAGACTCGTTGGACCTGGCAAGGTTTTAGTGTCGCAAATGCAACCAATGTAGGATCTGGCGTATTCTAAAAAGTACACTAGTCACATAATGGGTCCTTGGGTGCAAGTTTGCATCTTTTCACTTAGTCTGCTGATTGATTTGGTACTTGTGATATGCGGTATCACAAGTTGCAAGTTGTATTTCTTGAGTTTCCAGAAATGAGACAAAATTGGAGTATCGAGGGGCAGACTCAAAGTATGATGATAGTTTGATTCACCGGCAATGGAGAATCCGGAACCGCCGGAGTGCCCAGTCTGTCTGCAACCGTACGACTCCGTTGCAACGATCCCGCGTGTACTCGCCTGCGGCCACTCTGCCTGCGAGCCCTGTCTCGCCAAGCTCCCAAACGCCTTCCCTGACACCATCCGTTGCCCAGCCTGTACTCAGCTTGTGAAGCTACCGAAACCCCTCTCCTCTCTCCCCAAAAACATCGACCTCCTCCGCCTCTCCTCCCTCCTTCTGCACAACGACAATTCTTCACTTTCCAAAGGACTCGACAGTTTTCCTACCCGTTTTGTGGTCTCGTGAATTCTACTTGTATTGGAAGCGATGGCTTCTCCCAGAGAACATCGTATACACTGAATCACGAAATGCTGGTACTAAAAGTCCCGATGACTTTTGTTATTTGTTGTATGGGTGTTTTAGAAATCATGATAGTAGGAGCAATAGATGTTCGGTAGAGAAAGAGGAAGCATGTCTTGTTAAATTTGGGATCTCTATTGACAAAAACGAGAGCTGTTCTAAGTTTAAGTATAGTTATGAAGTGAAAGTGTTGAGAGTATTGTATGGGATGGCAGAGGGGGTAAGAAATGAATTAGACTTGATTTTGAATGCAGGCTCAAAATGCCGCGGAGTGTGTAAAGTTTATGGATTTTGGTATAATGTAGATGACAATTGTGTGTATTTAGTTTGTCAGAGATTTCAGGGGAGCTTAAGTATGTTAACTGATTTGATTGCTGGTGAAAATGGGGAGGAGAAGGTTAGATGTATGACAAGTTGGGCAATGATTGGGCTAGGAATTTGTGAGGCTGTGTATAATTTGCATTTGCAAGGACTAAGCATCGGTTGTTTGGGAGCATCTTGTTTTGGTTTAGATGAATTTGGCCATGCTTATGTTGATATTTGTGAGACTTTGATAGCCGGAAGGAGAGTTGGGAAGATGATTGCAGGGAAGGAGGATCAAAACCTTTCTGCAAGTTTGGAAAATGAAAACACGGTAGAATGTTCTTTTGTTAGTCCTGAGGCAATGTTTGAGTTATTGAAAGTTGAGGGTGTTCAAGTAGGTTGTGGCAGTTCGGAGTGTGATGTTGGATTTGGGTTGGATGTTTGGTCTATAGCTTGTTTGCTGCTTTGGCTTCTTATTGAAAAACCTTTTACTGGAGAGATACTAATTTATTTACGATACCTTGTTAGTTTTGCAAGTGATGAAAAGGGTTGTGATTTTGTTGGGTGGTACACTGCGTGGAAGGAGAGGATTGTTTCTTTGTTTGTATGTAAACTTGGACCTAACTTTATTTCTTTAAGGGAAATTCTCTGCAAGTGTTTGGATTTTAATCCTGAAAATCGCCCACTTGTTCTTGAACTGTGGAAAAGTTTGAGAGAGGTGATTGTGAAACCTGATTTTGATGTTTTAGCCAACTTAAAATAGGTGTTGAGGATTATTATATTATGCTTTGAAAGATGAAATGGCTTCAATAGTGTAGCATAGAACGATGAAATGGCATCAGTAGTATTGAAAGATAACATGGCTTTAATAGTGTAGCATAGAAGGATGAAATGACATCAATAGTGTAGAGGTTTCCAACATGTATATATATGGCAGTATGCCATTGTAGAAAATGCAAGTAAGAAACACAAAATTTTTTCTGATTTCACATGGTATCAGAGCCTCTTTCCTAGGCTGTTTTTCTTCTTTTTTTCCAAATATTTCTGGCAGTGGCGTAAATCAGCCACTGTTTTCCGGTCATATCTCTCTCCTCCGGTCTCCGATCAAGGTGCCGTTTTCTCCATTGGGTTCGTTTTGAGGAGACGTATCAAGCAGTGTCTTTTTTCAGATCCTTTGCCGTCGCCGGTCAACGGTATTGTTCCGGTCAAAGGCACTGTTCCGGCAAAATATTCCGGTCAACGGTACTCTCTCACTCACCTGCTACTATTCCTTTTTGTCAACCATGTCTTCAACTGGTATTGAAGAAACTTCTGACAGTGTTGAGAATGTTATTTCTAGCTCAGTGTTTGTGCCTAATTTATCTGGAAATCCAGTTATTAGCTCTGAAACATTATGTGGGTCACAAAACTACCATTCGTGGTCTGATGCTGTTGAAATGTGGTTTATGGGCCAAGGTGTTATTGACCATTTGGAAAAGGTTCCAGAAAAGGTTCCAGAAAATGAGAAGGCAATTTGGAAAAGAGTGGATGCCCAACTTTGTAGTCTCTTGTGGCAATCCCTTTCACCTGAGTTAATTCAACTGTTTAGAGTTTTAAAATCATGTGTTGAGGTATGGAATCAAGTCAAGTCCTTATACACTAATGATGTTTCTCAATGTTACACAGTTATTAATAATTTGGTTAACTTAAAGAAGGATGGTATGAGTATGGAAGCCTTTTTTGGGAAAACTGAAGGTTTATTAACTGAGTTTAATAAGCTATTACCAACTGGAGGGACACCTGCGGAACAGATTGCCCAACGTGAAATTTTTTTTGTTGTTTTTGTTTTATCTAAATTAGGCCCTGAGTTTGAGAATACTCGAAACCAGATTCTTGGAGATAATGTTGTACCAGGGATCCAAGAATTGTTCAAACGCCTTTTTCAAGTGACTTCCTTTCCTGGTGAGACTTCTGCACCCACCACAGACCAATTTGCTCTTGTGATCCAAGGAGGTCGAGGTAACCATTTGGGCAACCGAAATAAAGACCGTAGTGGGCAGAGAAACGCTAGATATTGCGATTACTGCAATCCGATCTGGACACACACGGGATCGATGCTGGAAGCTGCATGGGAGACCGGTGCTTGCCCCTACAAATGTGGCTGAGCTCAAACAGGATTCAGGTTCTAAAACTATCTCTCTTACAAATATGAAGAGTTTGCCCGATTTAAAGCTAGTGCCCAATGTGAAATTACTAATTTACTATATATGCTTTTGTCATTTGGGCAATGCATTGATGTGTTCGTATTTTAATTCAAGCATGCAATGGTGGCAAGCTTGGTTACTTGAGGCCTTGAGGGTACTCTTTATGAAATAGGAGCCTAGTTTAATGATTATAAGTGTAAGCTACCTTCTTGACTGCTCAGCAGAAACAATTAAATTTAAAATCATCAATATTTTTATGCTAAAAAAGGGAAATGAACAAGATGGAAAGATTGTATTTGAGGATTGCATCATGTTCATAGGCTGCTGGTTGCATAAAACAGATGAGTAATGATTGGGATGGGCAAAGCAGTGAAGAAGTTTTTAAGAGCAGCAACTTTTCTGGAAAATTGGAAAAGATTCAGAACTTTTAAAACAAACAACAGTTTGGATGAACTAAGTTATCTTCCCTAGAACCTTTATCCAGGTTTTTGCTCCGAGTTATACAGGAAAAGACATGCAAATGTACCTAGGACTATGTGCAAACACTCCAAATAACTCGCATGTTAAAACTAATTGAGACTCAAAGATGCATATTTTAGAACTTTTGAGTAGAAGCAAGGATCAAAATAAATGCTCACTGGAATGAAGTATGTAAACTTTCAAACTGNAACTCTCATAGTTTGTCCTATGGCATTACTTGGTCAATGGAGGTGTTTTTGCTCGTTTGTAGCCCCTTTCTTTGCTTAATTTCAACATGAAAATCTGATTGATATTGACTATAATTCTTATAACAGGATGAACTTGAAGCCCATTCAAAGCCAGATAGCATTTCTGTCTTTGTTCATTATGGTGGGGACATAAGTAACGACCCTAAAGTGATAGCAGAACCAGATGTTGTCTTGACAACCTATGGCCTTCTAACTGCTGCATATAAGGCTGTAAGTGATCCAGCCTTTTCCAGATCAGTATCAATGTTTTCCCATGAGCTTGAAAGTGTATTTATTCTGTTCATTTGATTCTATGCCCAATGCCACTTGTTATGGACTACCTTGATTAACCAGTTTTTAACTTCAATTTAGGATGGGGGGAGTAGCATATTCCATAAAGTTGATTGGCATCGAATTGTACTGGATGAAGCACACACCATAAAGTCTTGGAGAACTATGAGTGCTAGGGCTGCATTCACATTGTCTGTACATTGCAGGTGGTCTCTCACTGGTACTCCACTTCAGGTATTGAGTACTTCATTTATCATGTTTCCTATAAAGTAAGTATTGTGTAAGATCGTCTCATGTGAGAAACATAATACTTTCTAGACTGTTCTAGCAATCCGGTTTGTGTTAATGATGTCCTCACTAATTGCTGCAGAATAATGTGCAAGATCTTTACAGCCTTCTGTGTTTCTTGCATGTTGAGCCATGGTGCAATTGGGCATGGTATGCCTTATATATTACTAACTGTATATATACATGCTAATAAGTTTAACTGAACTAGATTACTTAAATGTTTGCTATCTTTTAGGTGGAATGAGTTAATACAGAGACCTTATGAGAATGGTGATCAGAGAGCATTGAAACTGATCAAGGCAAT
>NXFB01001676.1:13638-25352 GCA_002525835.2 Ipomoea batatas
GAGGGGGGCGGACCTCATGTACTGTCCTTGCTCCCAAGGTGGGAATGGCCCCGGGTTGGTGGGCTACCGGCGTGTAGTAGTGATCTCCCCTGTCCCTTTGTTTTGGTGATCGGTCCACAGGACACGTTCTCGTCTCCTCCATTGGGCATTTCTCCCGCCGCCTCTGTTTTTGTCGTAGGGCCTCTTCTGTTTCGGCGTACCTGTTCGCCCTTTGTATGGCTTGGGCGTACGTCTCCGGGGTATCTGTTCGGAGGCTAGCGAACAGATCATCTGCCTTTAAGGCCTCCATAAACAACGTTATAGCCGTCCGATCATCTAGACCTTCCACCGTTTGTATCTCTTTCTTCCATCTTCCTAAGAATTCTTTTAGGGTCTCAGTCTCTCCTTGCTGCACAGCGGTTAGGGCCGTGAAGTGCCTTTTGCCCCTTATGCTCCCAGCGAAGTATGTCAGTAATTGCTCTCCCAGAGTTCCAAAGCAATCGATAGTCCGTGGAGGTAATGACAAGAACCATCGTTGTGCCGCTCCTTTCAATGTTGAAAAGAATACTCTACAGTACATTGGGTCTTCTGCCCTTAATATCATCATCTTTGCTTGGAAGTCAATTAAATGATCGCTGGGGTCTTCCGTTCCATCATATGTAGGCATTGTTGGGCATTGAAAATTCTTAGGAGCGCAATATTCTTGTATCTCTAAGGTGAATGGATTGGTCGACAGAAGAGATCGGGCTGTCGGCTGATCCCTTCCTCCCTCCATCCTTTTCCGGAGTTCTTTTAGTTCCTTGGCGAGGTTAGCTATTTCGAGATCCCGATGATTCCGCCCCTTGTTTATGGTCTGATCATAGTTTTCACCTATGCCTTCGTGGCCGATGGGGGCTTCCCTCTTGCGTGGCTCAACTGCCGGTGGTTTGTCTCCGATCGTTCGACTTGATTTTAGGAATTCACAGAGTTGCGCCGCGACCTCCATTATATTGGGGGGAAATTCGACCGGCTGGGTCCGAGGGACGTCGTTGTCTGGGGAACGCTAGCCCGGGCCGATTCTCTCCCCTTTGCAAGGGTCTTCTTGGTTAAGTAGCTCGTGCGTGGTGTGGTTTTCCTGCAAATCTCCCACTGGCAGGCCTGTTTCTCTTCCCTGTTGTGTAGTCACCATGTTTCTCGAGTTCAGAGGAAAGTACGAAGCTTTTCCGTATCGATCCCCACGGACGGCGCCAATGTTGGTTTTATGACTTTTGGGTAGTCAAAGGCAGGCCAACACTACCTGTTAGAATAGCGAGAATATAGGAAATATGTAGGAAAATATAACGAGAGAATATAGGTATTGTATTGCTCAGAATTGCCTTCCCCTTTCTCCGTGTATGGAGGGTCTATTTATACATATTTTGGGCCTATGACCCATAAAGAATAAGAATCCTGGATTGCCTCTTATTGGGAGTCCAGGTTACATTATGACTGATGAGCCCTAATCTTGCTAGTATTGTGAGTGTTAAATTCAATCCTTATCGAACTCCTCTGCAACTTTGGGTTGAGGGTCCTTACTGGGTTTTCTTGATCCAGTCGCTCTTTTGGGCCGGTCCATGTAGCTTAGGCCTAGTGTATTATCCATCATCCAGTCCTCCACTTTCTTGGGATTTTGTGAATACAAAGTCTCGGGAAAGTATAATTGTGCTTTGATCAATCTGTAAATCAAATTTTTATTATTTTTTTGCTTGTCTATAAATACCCCCTTCCACCTTCATTTTCCACTTCTCTTCTCTCTCTCCAACGTCATAAAACCAACAAATTATATGTATATATAGCTTACAGAATTCTAGGCTAAGTGCATGGAGATTGGGCCAATTTGTGATAAGGTGAAATTGTTGAGAGTGTTGATGACACTTCACTATCACCAGAAGAATCTTTTATGGTTCATTATTTTTATATATTGTAGATCAATCTATTATTTCATTGACCTAGAGGTTTGAGCAATATGAAGTATATGAAGGATGACTGATATGTATTTGAAGTCTTGTTGCATTTGTTTAGAAGCAACTCTTAAGAGAGATGAACAATGTGGTGATATTGATGGAAATGAATTGTATTTTGAGCTAAAATAGCTTATAGAGATTTTATCGAAAGAAAAGGTAGGGACGGTGAATATATTGAATTCATTGAAACAGATGAGTTATTTTCCAAATGCTACTATTGCATATCGAATACTATTGACTATCTCAATTATTGTTGCCTATGCAAAAAGGAGTTTTTCAAGGTTGAAATTGTTGAAATCTTACTTACAATCAAGTATGTTGCAAGAGAGACTCAATGGATTAGCTTTAATCTCGATTGAGAATGAGCTTTTGGAAGAAGTTGATATCAAAAGTTTGGTAGATGACTTTGCGTCTAAATGTGCACGGCGTATGTTACTTTTTAAATAAACTTTTAATGTATTTTTTATACAATATTTATATTTTGAAACAAGTTTTGAATAACTATTATTTATATATAGAAATTACTTTAAAAAGCTAAAGGACCCAAATTAATATATTGCACAGGGCCCTAATTTTTATTGTAACGGCCCTGAGCCTCACTACAAAAATTTGATATTTTTAACATATTTATTCAATTCCAAACAAATAATTTTCAAATTAGTCCATTCAATAGTTGAAAGAGAAAAGCACAAATTAAGAATTTGGGGCAAAGGCTAATTATACTACAAGTCTTCCCAAATATTATTTTCCCAATTTCAATGGATATATTTTGAGAATTAATTTCTAATTCACCCATCTATTATCTATTTTGAGCATATAATATATAAAATTAAATGTCTGACTTAACAGAACTTAAATCCACTTTGATGTGATCCAAATCGTGAGTAGACCCCACTTAAAATATAACGTAAATTGGTTACTTTAAATATCATGCATTTATAGCTAATTTTTTCAACACAATAGGTAAAATTCACTTCTCATATTATAGTGTTTAAATATATGGGATTTTTTGTGTAGTTAGCTTGTTTTGCAAGTATTGCGATGATTTGATAATAATTGTGCACTTACTCATTTCTTTTTGGTACATAGGAGGTCTTTGAGACGCTAAGCACGAAACGGAGTGAATTCTCTGGAGAATTGTACAGTTAAATTACCAATTCCATCCCTTTGTCCACTCTGTAGAGAATGACAAAAACACTTCCACTAATTCTACATGCATTTTGATATCTATGATTTTCTTTATAAAAAAAAAAGTAAATAAATAAATATCTAAGATACTCTCACTTGCACCAAGATCAATTCTTCTTGAATAAATCTATATATTGTTCGGACACATGCAATTGGTTTTGGGAAACTTAACTCCTACCGGCCATACCTGGAAAATCAATGTATTAGCTCCTGATGGGTAAATACGCACAAAAGACTGATCCGTATAGCCGGTCCATCAAGAAGTCACCCGACTGGTCCGTCATAGTCATCAACCCGACTGGAATAAATCACTTGTGATCAACCGGTCTGCTTGTACCGATAGACATCGTGACAAAATGCTCTCGGATCACCCTTGGAGTCGCCCCGACAGAAACACACCCGATCGACCTACCGAAGGATGACCGGTCGGTCAACAAAGTGACGCAACCTGCAAGCCGAAATCTTATCTTACACGACAAGTAAAGCAGTCCAACTTGCGCCTGCAGGCCGGCGATTGACAACTTGCGCCTCTACAACCTCGACCAGTCAACCTACGCGTAGCCTGTAGAGTGACCGCCTGACCAAGCCAACAAGAAAACGCCACGTCAAGCCACTTGCAGCTGGTGCATTAAATGCGTAGACCGACTTCATTAGTATAAATAGGAGGGTCTCCCCCTCACTTCTCATCTCCATCTGATTGTAACTACTACTACTCACTACTTGTAATCTCACCCTACAACATCAATCTATGTCACGGTCTACACCCCGTGTAACCGCTCACTCGTAATTCCCACTCTGTAATTGCAACCTGACCGCCCTACAATAGCAGCCCGCGCTGTTCTGAGCGACCCGCTCATAACTACTTTCCACCCGGGATATTACTCAGCCTCGAACTGCCCGGTCGCCCTACGGTAGGCCGACCGGCTGATCTATGAGCGCTCTCCCACTTATTCACAAACATACGTATTCGTAGTGTAATCGTAACCCCCGGTTCTATTTACGCTATCAGCTCCTTAATTTTTTGTAACTGATTTAATCTCTAATTTTCAATTTGAACAAATGTAATTCTCGAATTGTTTTAATTTTTCATCAATTAAGTACCCTTAATTAACACTAGTATGTCAATCAACCATTAACTCGAAGGAAGCCACGAGACATCGCTCGTGAGAATGGTTCGCGAGACATCAGCCTGCGAGAGGTCCGCGCAACCGGCTTCCTTCGAGTTAATGACTATAAATTAATTGAAATGAACTTACGTAAGGTAATGAAAATTAACATTAAATTTTATAAAAGTTAAAAAAAAAAGAAGAAGCACATACATTACTATGAAATACAAAATCTCAACAGTACTCATCTTTATCAGAGTAAACATCATGGCCATGACAACAAGTGAAAGTTAAAAATTTGTGCATACTGCAAGAGCACTCCTGACATATTTCATTTTCAGGAATTTTGTCCAAGTTAATTGGATATTCCAGAGTACAATAAGAATGCCTATTCATGAAAATCATCTCATGGTGGTCTTTGAATGCTTGTCCAAAACCTTTGGGGGTTATGTTCTCCTTCCATATTTGATATTCATTCAGGACTCGCAACATTTTAGTTCCATGTCCACATACAATATAATCACTTTTGCTCCTTTGCTTAACAAGGCCCATCCTTCAATTGTTGTATTCGTGCTTTCATAGGCCAATAATTTTTTAAGCCCTTGCAAAATTTCATCATTGTTGTATTCTTTAACCGGACAGTTAGTCACATCTAAATAATGAATTCTTGACAAAAACATACTTTGAAGACGAGTCCAAAACCACCATACACTTGTAGAATTGTGCAAAGGAGAATGACTCATTCTTTTTTCATCAATGATTCGTCTTATTTTCTTGTTTCTTCCAACATAGACCAACTCTATGTTTAATTTGGTTTTGGAGCCAACTTCTCGTACCTTGGAAGTCAATTCTTGAACCCATTTCATGTCATTTCCTCCATACAAAAAAATATATTTTTCCTCATGAATCTGGAAAAAAAGCATATATAACTGTATGATAAGCGTACAATTTGTAATATAAAATTTAAAAAATGAAAACATAATTATTTAAAGTTTAGCATACCCAATTATTTATCAGTTTGCCAATTGCTTGATAGGATTGAAATTTTGGTGCCAGGAGATGAAGACTCCAAGTTGTTTCTTGTTGCCACAAATCTTTCTCTCTGTTGCTGTGATACGGAGTAGATTCGCCCAGCTGAATAAAAATTAATGTGTCTTATAAGATGGTACAGTATAATTTTGAATTGAAAAATGATAATATGATACAAAATGTAAAACGTATTTACTGTACCACTTTTTCTATCTTGATTTCAACCAAGTGTGCCCAATCATTTATCCTATTGCGCATGTCACAACACGATTAACGCCAGAAGTCCCTTCTTTCATCTTCTTTGCTACCAAGAGAGTTATATTATATAATCTTTGTACTCCTATTGTATTTTTTCAATATAAACATAATTCCAAGTGAGTATCATATGCATGACATTTGGATGAGCAATTCTTCCCTTTGGATCTATTGAAACAAGGATAGCCTCTTCTCCCCATCTCATCTTTAAATTTGGAAATAACTCCTCTTTAACAAACCTAGTGAATTGTGGCAACAGTCTTCTTTGTGGATCTTTCAACACAAATAACTCATGCATCCTCTTTTTTACTTTTTCAAAGTGATGTTCATCCCCAGTGGTCCATGCTGCATTGTACTGCATGATTGGGATCCAAATAATATATGGGTTTGATTTGCTGTAAAACCAATTTAGAAAATCAATTTGTTCAATAGAGATGTCAAAGCCTGATGTTATTAATAGAAGTACCGTCCTTCTGTGTTGCCAATGGTTTAATCCCTAACATACAGATACACAAAAAAATTCCCTCATTAATACCAACTCGTTATATGAATAATATTATATTGACTTGAACGACATTAAATTTTATATATATTAACCATTGTAATTAATTTTTAGATCCATGTATCTGTATATAATATGATATCATGATATATACAAAACTAATCAACTACGTACAAGATCAATTAAGATCATGTGTGTGTATATATATATATATATATATGTGTGTGTGTGTGTGTGTGTGTGTGTCAATGCAAGCATGCACTATTTAATTGAAGAATGAAGAATAAAAGATTTAAAACAAATTTATATTTTAAAAAAAAAATGGAAAGCCTAATATGATGACTCAACCAACAAACCTGATCACAATAGTAATTTTCCCTTCGCCTAAAAATATATTACTCCATCCTTTAATTGTCCGTATACACACCGTAATAGCAATTAAGGCGTGAAAACCAAAGCTTATGAATGCTTAAACCAGCAAGAATCTACACATTTATTGCGAATATCAAGCTTAAGCTATGCCGAAGACCCTGTGGTCTAATGGCAACCGGTCGTCTCAGTGAAGCCAACTGTTAACTCTTTATGCTTCAATAGATTGAGAAAATAGTTATGAACAGATAATACATTGTAATAGAGTCTAGAAGCAGGTAAATATTAATTCAGAAAAAGCGGACCAATACAATATACAAAAAAAAAGAAGAAGAAGAAGAAGAAAGATATAAATTTCACAGTAGACCGTTAGATGAAATAGTTGCGTTGCAGCAAGTGCATCCAAATATAATATTATAATATAAACTAGTTCAAAAATAAAAAATAAAAAATCCCCAGTAGTAAAAGTAAGCATATATATGTTTAATTTAAAGGCTCACCCGGACTTGGGAGAAGACCTCCATTTGGAAGATCGCTTCATCATCAAACATTAACTTGAAAAGTTCTATCCTATTTGAAGAATTGTAATACCATGCATGTCGCAATATTTGAAAAGATTCCTCCGTCTTTTTCTTTGCTGCATATATTGATATGAAAAAAAATGATATATTATTAGTATCATATCATATATACTTAACCTTCAATAAATAAATTAAATGTGTAAATATTAAATGAAAACATTATATATGGAACTAACCTAGTTTAGGAGAGAAAGTAGACAGGATTTTGGCAATTAAAGCACTTAGCTCCTCAAGTTCATTTTGAGGATGAACCCTGAAAAATTTGACGCCATATGTGTTTAAATAACAACTAATATCAACAAGCAACTAAGCCATTTATGTGTAGCTAAGAAACTTTTACAATTAAATCTTACTTGAAGTGAGCATCACAGGCACATGCTGCACTAATGTTAATAAGAGTTGTGGCTATCCATTGGAAAGGCCAAAATTATTGATGACGGCGGAGAGTAATATGGACATTGCTTGAGCTCAACCACGCATTTCGTGAGTTCTAACACTGAATTCAAGCAATCCACAACTACTTTTTGAATGTATGTAGGAGGGTGGTGTTTCAGCAAAATTATGTTGTCTCAGAGATCCCAACTTCTCAGCCAATCCTCCTAATTTGGGACTGCCTTTGCATAATCGGGAATCAAGAAGGATGTATTCTCCATAGATAATGGAGAAAGCAGCAAGCATGATGACCATCTTATCTTCCCAAGAATACCAACATAGCTTCCTCAGTACACCAATAGTCGTGGAGTGTTGTTGATTTGCTGCAGTCTTAGCATTCAAACCGGACGCTATCTGAAAATTTATTGTATGATTGGAAATTGGAAATATAAGAGAATCATCTATCACATCAAATTAGATATAATGGTTAAGAATTGTATCCCACCTCAATCGAAACTTGTCTGATATGATAAGAAAGTCGTTCATAAATATTATTGAGCTCTACCACTTGATTCAACTTCTCCACCATGACTTCTTTAGTAGTACCCTGACCCCCGGCCAGAATACATGCATACATAATTTAATTAAATATAAGTTAAAACTAATCCAAAATAATTAAACTAGTTAAAATAGCTTAAAGATATCATATGAATTGAAGTCAAAAGTATAAGTAAAATGACAAACCATTCCGAGGCGAAATATCTTTTCTCCATCACTCAATATGAAATTGGTATTGATGTGTCTACCGTCATAATTGTCAGTGGACAAAAGTACAAAACATGCTCTCTGATTATACTCTCGTCAATTGGCCGGTTGCTTAGGGATGATAAAGTCATTTTTTGGTTGTGAAATTATGGTCTTAGATAGCAATTGAGGTTTGGTTGCAATATTGAACGGAGAAATTGGGGGACGAGAACAATGATTCAAGTTGGTGCTTTAGTTGAGGGTAAAAATGAACTGTGAGGATGTGACAGTACTAGTGCAAACACCAGACCACTTATATAGTAACAGTATATGTATATTTGAAGATGAAATGGATGAGAATAATGAAGATATATGTCACAATATTAGATAATTAAAAAGTTAAAAATTAAAGCAAATTATTCTTATCCTCCCATACACTTCAACAATTATATTCAAATTATATTCATTGCTTTTGATAACTTCTTATAAAATACTCCCATTTGATCCTTGTATTGAACACCAAGCTAAGTCATAGAAAGAAATTAAAGGAGCTTAGCTTAGCTTACCTTGTATGTTATCCTTGTCTTTTTCTTCTTCTTCTACACTACATTCTTGAGATTCTAATTTCACCTTTAAGCCTCACTACAAGAATTTGATATTATTGTTAGAATTTTATTACAAATAATTAATTTTCAAAACGGACTGATTTATTCATTCACTGATAGAGAAAATCACAAATTAAGAAAAGCATAAATTAAGACAGACTGCAACATTAAATGCACAAAGCACACTGAATTTGGGGCAAAGGCTAATAACAAGCCTTCCCAAATATTATTTTCCCAAGTTCACTACATAAACTGAGAATTAAGTTTTATAGAAACTTTCTTTTCAAGAGTCTCTTAAACTCAAATCATCAACGTAACGTCTTGAAAAGATGATAATTCAAAGTATTCTCTTTGTAATTCGCAGAGAGAGTTTTTTTATATTCAAATCTTGAAGGATATTTCTTGTAAAGCTATCTTCTCTCTTGTTTTTCTCTTTTTTCTCTCTTGTGTAAACAACTCACTAACCAGTATGTATAATACTTTGATTGTTTAAAGACAAATAATCTCCTAGGGTACGGTTTTCCTTGTAGAATGAATTAATGTCTTACCATTGAGGTCTTTCAATTAGAGATGATTATTCTTGTAAAATACGTTAAACCGTGTAACTGCTTTGCCAATTGTAGTAGATAAGTCGGTGTAGTCCCATCGACTAGCTTTCAAAGTCTCTGGTGTAGTGTATGTTCTACCAAATCTTCACTCGATACTATAATTAACACTAAACCTAATTTATCTAGTTTCCCATTGTCAATTATATATTGGGGTTTACAATACTAACAGAAAGAAAGGGAGGTGCAGCTCATCAGGGCTCAGCTTATGTTCCATTATCTTTTTCTTCCTTTACATTTGTCTGTCTTTGTTGCTTTTATCCAGTACGCAGTGATGAGATAAAGCAACTCCAGTCTCCAGCCCATCCATTCTTCTTCTATACTAAACTTTAGAGATTCTAATTAATATCAGCTTTAAGCTTGTTAGAAGTACAGATTCAATTTTGTATTCACAAATACCTAAGAATATGTTATTATCTGATCCATGAAATTGTATAACGTTCAATAGCAGATTTTTTATTGAATTTATTTTTTTTTGGTTTGTCACATCTTGCAAATATTGCAAAATTTGAAAGGAAAAATGGTAGGTGTGCTTCATGGAGTATAACTTCACCAAGTGTTTCATTTTTATTGAATTGAAGGAAGGAAGAGAAATGAACAAAAACTATAACACACCCTTTTTTATTAATCAATCAAAGCATAACACATAATATAAAGTAGAAAATAAGAGTTCATCTATCAATCAAAGCAAAACACATACATATATGGACATCATCGGCATCTCAGGCTGCCGCCGTAAATTGGATCGAAGGTTGAGGAGAATAAATCTGATTAATATTATTTAGTTTTAATTGATTATAATAATTATTTTTAATAAAAGAAAATAATTATAATTATACTATATTAATATTACTATAATTTACATAAAAGAGTTCGGTCAAAGTTGACTTTACAATTTAATGAGGTGGCGTGTTATGGTTCACCGCCATTGTATAGCCTCTATACAATGATGGTGCATCAAATATTTTCTCTTAATATATTTCAAAAGTGAGTTAAAATTGTGGGATGTAGAGAAAATAGTACTCCATCTGGTCTGTCTTATGTGTCTGGTGCATTTAACGAGCCTTGGCTGAAGTCATTTTTATTCATTTTTTCATAATATAATACTTCGTATTAAGTTTCGTATTAGTATATAAATTTTATTTATTTAGAAACTATATTAAAATTACTATTGAACACAAAAAAATTAATTTAAAAATAATTTTAAAAAAAAACTAAATAAAATAAACAAAGAAAAAATAGTTGGTTTGACTCATGAATAGTATTAATAAAATGATTATTACTCCCTCTGTCTCATTTTACCTGTCATATTTACTATTGATTGGTCAAACCAACTCTTCTTTCTTTGCTTATTTTCTTTAGTAATTTTTTATTATTTTCAAATTTAATTTTTTGTGTTTAATAGTACTTTTGATGTAGTTTCTAAATATATAAATTTTATATATAATGCTAACCTTAATAATATGAAAAATTGGATTAAAAATTAATTCAGTCAAGCCTCGTTAAACGAATCAGACAATCATTTTGGGACGGAGGTAGTACAAAAGGATTTTATGAAGATACTTTTTGCCCCTCTATATTGTTAAAGTTTTATGGAATAAAGCAGGTTGTTCAACATTTTGTTCAGTCTATGTACTAAGTAGTTAGAGTCTGAACTAGAGTATGTAAAAGCATGAAATAGTTCATCCACTTCTCAGACTTGAAAACTGAATTAGCTCGAAGATTGTTCAATGAATAGTTTAAGACAGTAACACTAGTACAAAATAGGCTATTCGCGTCTATTGTAAAATGCAAAACGCGTCTGTTTTACAACATGTGTTTATGAACAAGACACTGATCTTATTCTTCTTCAAGAGGATCGAGAAATTTAAAGAGAGAAGCTGATGCACTTAGAAATCGATTCGAACTAAACTGATTGATTGAGGACTTGATTATTTTCTTTGGAGCTGACTAGAAATCATATCAAGTCCATCACATGAATCTATGGGCGAATAAACCAAATGGAATTAACGGGAGTCAATCCAAGCTGCAATTGAGGGAGAGTCTCAATTCTGAAGATCCGGTGATCGCAAGCCAATTCACTAAAGAAAGAACTCGTAGCTTAGCATCTTCAATTGAGTTCTTCATTCTCCTCTTATTTCAGTGAATCTCTTTTCTGAAGTTAATAGTGAATTTTGGGTCGTCTTTTCCATGGGATGCCCCCCAGATATAGGAGTATGTGTACTCTGCACTGGGTTACCAAATATTGCGCCTTCTTTACTGCTTTCATTTTGTTTCCTATTTGTTATTAAGAAGCTTTAAGCACTTAACCGAGTTTATTACTTTATGATTTAACTAACACTGTACTTAGATCATTCATAAGTAATTACACTCTTGGCTAATTGTCACGAATTTCAC